>SDVV010018700.1:0-13697 GCA_016164225.1 Gammarus roeselii
TACTATCGGTTTACTCTTCCTAGGTGAGATACTAGCGGTTCACTCTTCCTAGGTGAGATACTAGCAGTTTACTGTTCCGGTTTACTCTTCCCAGGTGAGTTACTAGCGGTTTACTCTCATTAGGTGAGATACTAGCGGTTTACTCTTCCTAGGTGAGATACTAGCGGTTTACTCTTTCTATATGAGGTACTCGCGGTTTACTCTTCCTAGGCGAGATACTATCGGTTTACTCTTCCTAGGTGAGATACTAGCGGTTCACTCTTCCTAGGTGAGATACTAGCAGTTTACTGTTCCGGTTTACTCTTCCCAGGTGAGTTACTAGCGGTTTACTCTCATTAGGTGAGATACTAGCGGTTTACTCTTCCTAGGTGAGATACTAGCGGTTTACTCTTTCTATATGAGGTACTCGCGGTTTACTCTTCCTAGGCGAGATACTATCGGTTTACTCTTCCTAGGTGAGATACTAGCGGTTCACTCTTCCTAGGTGAGATACTAGCAGTTTACTGTTCCGGTTTACTCTTCCCAGGTGAAATACTGGCGGTTTACTCTTTTAAGGTGAGATACTAGCGGTTTACTCTTCCTAGGCGAGATACTAGCTGTTTCAATAAGCCTGGGCAATAATTTATTTGACTTTATTGACCCTGATACCAACCATCTGGATGTCTCTATCCTGATCACAATACTAAAAGGAAGAGTGAATTTTAAAGAGAAGATTTTTTCACAGATTAGACTGCAATACAAAAAATAGCAGGACGATCTTTCCTCTATTACACCAGAACATCAGATCACTGTTATCAAAACGTGACATTTTTCTCTCATTTAATAAATCATTAATTTGTAAATTCGATGTGATCAGCTTCACAGAAAACTGGCTCACAGAGGACACAAAAGATTTAATTCATTTTAAAAACCATAATTCCTTTCATTCATTCAGAACTGATGGTAGACGCGGAGGAGCAATCAGCACCTATATTCCTGAGAAATATGCCTCACAATTTTTAGACTATTGTATTGTCAGTATGCTATAAATCGAAACACTTTTCGTTGAAATTAAACTTGAAAATATATGTATGATCATGGCAGCAGCTTACAAGCCATCCTCTGCAAACCCTAATATATTCATAAACAAATTAGATGAATTTATCTAATCATGTAACAACATAATGACTGATCATATTATTCTATGTGGAGATTTTAATATAGACATTATGAATTACGATAACGACAATAATGTTTTAGAACTCTTGTGCTCAATGAACAGCCTTGCATTATTACCACTAATATCAAAACCATCAACAATAGACAAAGTCAGAGATAAGGCTACCCTAATAGATAATATCTTCATCACAAACCCACATAATTATAACTCTGACACATAAATATCTGATATATCACACCACTTGCCTATCTTTGTAATTCTTAGTACTATATTTATTATTGAGGCAAATGAGAAAAACGAGCAAGTTAAATCGGATTAATGTAGGATGTATCAATTGAAAATCTGTATGTCAAATTGAATCGATGTGATTTCACTGCAATCATAAATGGAAATGACTGTAATCTTGCTATCACACAATTAACCTTTATGATGGATGAAAGTTATAATTCTTGCTTCCTTTTGAAAACAAAAACAGTCTCTCCAAAAGACATAACGAGACCCTGGATTACTGCTCTTATTAAATCAGAGACGAAAACATTATTTTCCTTTGTTCCTGCGAGTCAAAATGCTAAAAGTTACTTACACCAAATTTAGAAAACGTTTTACAGGCTTGATTCAATCTTCTAAACGAACTTACTAAGAAAATAAATTTTCTGATTACAAAAAAAAAATCTCAAACGAAAGTGAAAAGTGATCAATAACATGCCTAGACCACATTACAACAGACGTAACCACGCTCTAAAAGTAATAATCATTGACAATAATGAATACTCAGAAGATCAAGATAAAGCTAATATACTCAATGAATACTTAGTAGAGGTCGGCAAAAGTATTGCCGATACTTTTAGTACCAATGAAAACGACCATCTTAAACATCTATCGAATAACAATTTTGTTAATTCATTTAATTTTTCAAAGTTACTGCTTAGGACATTACCTCAATAATCATCCTATCTCAAAAAAATTAATCTGGAAACATCCATAGTTTTCCCGTCAGTATCATAAAGAAATTAGCAAATATATTACCCCCAATCCAAGCTTCGATTGTCAACAAGTCCTTAATTCAAGGAAATTTTCCTTACTCATTAAAAATTGCTAGAGTGACACCCATTTACAAAGGTGGCGATAAGACTGATACAGTAAATTATCGACCCATCTCAGTTCTTCCCTTATTTTCCAAAATATTTAAAAAATAGTTCACAATCAACTATTCCGTTGGCTGAATGTTAGCAGTGTCCTTCATGAAAACCAGTATGGCTTCAGGGCTAATAAAAGTACAACTCAAGCTATATTAAATCCTCTGCTGTACTTATATAATAACATAGACTCAAACTACATTGTATTCTCTCTATTTCTCGACTTTCATTGGGCTTTTGACTGAGTTGATCAATTAATCTCATTTTCTATACCAAGGTCTTATGAATACGAGGAATAGCTAGGGATTGGCTCACTTCATTTCTGCCCAACCGCATGCAATATGTAACTCTGAACGAAATCCATTCCACGGTACTCAATTTTGGTCATGGTGTTCCGCAAGGTTCTATTTTACGGCCCCTGCTATTCCATAGTCTTTTTTTTAAGTATACACTGTTTGCTGATGATAGTACCTTATTGACTTCCATCCTTCCAAACACCATAAGCGACTTAACTGCCTCAATTAACAAGAAATTCGGCATGTTAACAAGTGGTTAACTGCAAACCGAATTGGAATTAATGGCAAAAAAACTAGTTACATATTATTCTCATATAACCGTAAATTTAATTTACCAACCATAATAATTGGAAACGATAGAATTCATGAGATAGACAGCACTAAAGTCCTAGGGGTACATCGTGACAAACATCTTTCGATCAAAATCACATCGACAGCATATCATCTAAATTATCAAAATTTATTAGCATTCTTCATAAATTAAACAAATTCCTCCTCCAATCTGTCCTTGAAACCCTTTATTTTAATTTATGGAATCAAAGCTTGATATGGAACAGACTAAAATAGAACGGATGAAATATTTATACTGCCAAAGAAAGTATTAGAGCTATAAATAGCTATCCATTCAATTGTCATACTAATCAGCACTTTAAAGCCATGCATATCCTGAAACTGAAAGATCAATAGAACTTCAAAAGATGCCCTCTACGCATTTAAAACTTTCACAGAAACTATGACCAAGAACTATTCAATCCAATTAGGAAATTTTCGGATGTGCACAAACATTACACAAGAAATGCGACTAGCCTCGTAATACCCCGTTATAATAGATCCAAAACCAAGCCCAGTATCCACTTTAATTATGTTAAAATTTGGAACTTGCTAACTCCTGTTTATCGCCATAATGATTCCCTATCAATCTCTATGTCAAGACTGAACGAGTTATACTTATCATCTTACTAGTCCAACAATGATTTATTATCGCTTTATTGTTTTCTCAACGTCTTTCAATCGTATTTTCATTTGTTACCTTGTTAGACGAAGATGAATTACTAGCGCAAGAACCTTGCAGTAAATTTGAATTCTCATTCTTTCAATATTAATAGGACTCTTGCAGATGGTGTCTGGTATTCAACAGTCCGTGCGTTTGTTTCCAGTTGGTGTCTAGGTTTAATCTTTCAAGAGACATATATTTTTGCCTAGTTTAGGATAGATAATATTGATAGGTTAGTATGTAAGAATTAGGTTGCCCCAGAAGCTCTAAATAGCTTAAATAGGGCCTTCAATTTTGTACCATAAAATATCATAACAGTAAAAGGAAATAACATGTAAACTGTAAAATCTTGTTGTAACAAACTGTTTCAACTGTTTCCTTCAACTGGCCGACCCTTTAGTCTCCAACCGGTCCAACCCTTTAGCCTCGATGAGGAAAAAGGATTTAGCCTCCTCCTGGTTCGGTTCTTCAGCTATTATCTAGTCGAAACGTCGGCCTCCCTCTCATGCGACAATTTAGTCTCCCGCTATGACGACAATTTTGCCTCCCTCTTGTGCGATAATTTGGCCTTCCTCAGGCACGATCCTTTAGTCTCTCACAGGCCTGACTTATTAGCCTCAAATTGACCAGACCTCTCAGTCTCTTTAGGCTATTTATTTGTCAGACATTGACTTGCCCTTCAGTCTCCATAGGCTATCTATTTGTCAGACATTGACCGAAGCTTTCAGTCACTTTAGGCTATTTATTTCTCAGACATGGACCGGACCTTTCAGTCTGTTGGCTATTTATTTGACAGACATTGACCGGACCTTTCCGTCTCAATATGCTAAATATTTGACAAACAAAAATTGGACCTTCAGTCTCTGTAGCCCGACCCTAAATGTTCGAACCTGACCGTTTGCCTGTGTGTTTCTCCAGTCCGTCATCATTCTATCCTCAACCCATCCTCTGCCAACGGCCATCCTGCCACATGCCAATTTTCAACCTGTCTCTTGTTTTTCTGTAACCTGCCTATCTCTTGCTTGTCTCCTGCCCTCATACAGCCAGTCGCCTTTCCACCTCAGCCTGTTCTCCGTCCACCTCCTGCCTGTCCTCTGCCTTACTACATCCGGTCCACCTCCAGTTTGTTCCCAGCCCACTTCCAACATGTCTTCTGCCCCTCTCCGGCCAGTCCTCTGCCTACCCCCAACCTGTCCCCAGCCCACCTCCTGCCTAGTTAAACTACAGCCTGTCCCCTGCCCTACTCTAATCTGCTCCCTACTCATCTCCAGCTGGTCCTCTGTCTTCTTACAGCCGGCCCAACTTCATCCTGTCTCCTGTCCACCACTTGCCTGTTCCATGACCACCTTCAACCTACCTCGAGTCTGACCAGCATATCTCTGACCACCTCCAGCCTGTCCCCAGCCCTCTTTCAGCCTGTCTCGTGCCCAGCTCCAACCTGTTCCCTGCCGCCCACTAACTTGACACCTGACCCCCTTCTCGCACATAGCCTCCGTGTGGTCCCGGCATATTGAATAGCAGGCTTCTCTAGAGACGTCACTCTGGCCTCCACCCGTGTTGGGTAAATAGTCTATGTCTAGTATTGGTCTATTGCTAGCGCACTGATAGCCCATGTAATCGTTTTTTAGATAAATTGAGCACTGGGTCAGTATTTCACTAGCGCTATGCATGTGTTCGAGATCGTATTGGGTCATTTGTAGGAAGATGTTGCGCCGGAGTGAAGTTTGAAATGTTTGAACGGCGCTTGTGGCATGTTAATAACATGTAATAGCCAATAGTTATAGGCACATGTTATTGCAATGATAGGTGTTTGAAAAGTGAATCTTTGGGTGATTTTCGGCGAAAGTTACCCCTATGAGGGTCCAGCATTTGGCCCATATATGACACTCGCTGTATTTATCGATCTCTCGGTAACTCTTATCACAACATTGGGTCAATGGTGTAGACGAACGGTAAATGCACAGCAACGATACGTTCGTTCTGACTTATATTCACTTTGAAATTATTAAAGTCTTTCCAAGTGTTCGGGCAGTGCTGACCCTCACGATTGTGTTCAATTGTTCACGCCAATGTTATAGATGACTCAGTTCCTGGAGTCACTGTTGTGATGAGTCTATGTAAGACCTTTTTATTTGTTTGGATCAATGTTACGTCAAGGAACTTAAATCTCCAAAGCGTGGGACGTCATTCTAGCAAAGCGAGTCCATAAGACGTGGGACTTCACAATAGCAAAGGCGTGTAACTTCACATCAGCAAAGGCGTGGGTCTTCACAATAGCAAAACGCGTCCCTGAGGCGAGAAACTTCACAACAGCAAACGCGGCCCAAGGGCGAGAAACTGCACATTAGCGAAACGCGTTCCTAGAACAAGAAACTTCACAATAGCAAAACGCATTCCTATAGCAAGAAACTTCACAAAAGCAAAACGCGTCCCTAAAACGAAGAACTTCACAATAGCAAAACAAGTCACTAGGGCGAGAAATTTCGCAACGGCAAACGCGACCTTAGGGCAAGAAATTTCTCACTAGCAAAACGGGTTTCTAGGGCGAGAAACTTCACTACAGCGAACGCGACTCTAGCTCGAGAAGCTTCACACTAGCAAAACGCGTAATAAGGCTAGAAACTTCACAATGTTAAAACACGTCCCTACGGCCAAAATCCTTACCAAATAGCAAACGAGCTCCTACATGGCGATTGACTTCACTCTGGCGAAGCCGGTACCGAAGGTGAGACACATTTTCAAGACAATACGAGTCCCTGCAAGTAGTTCATGTTCATGATGGTATTTTCAGGGTTATTTAATGTCAATATAATACTTGTTACAATCACCTCTAAACATTTCACCTGCTGATGTGAGCATCCAATTAACGTTTTAATTTGACTTTTTTTTATGTTGAGTTTTCCATTTCCCCGATATTCTAAATTTATTGCTCCGAGAGTCTGTTTGTTGTTGTATAACAAGTACTCTGAAGACGTATGTGCTCTGAAGACGAAAGTACTCTAAAGACCTAAGTACTCTGAAGACGAAAGTACTCTAAAGACCTACGTTCTCTGAAGACGTAAGTACTCTGAAGACGTAAGTACTCTGAAGACGTAAGTACCCTGAAGATGTGAGTACTCTGAAGACGTAAGTACTCTGAAGACGTTGAATATTAGTACAGTGATCCCGAGTGGAGCAGGGAGGTAATTAAAATATTATCAGGAAATTAACCATAGCACTCAAATGAATAATTATGCTATCAGGGAGAAACAATCTTGCAGCAACACACTACGACACGTGTTCATTTGGAAATTGTTTACGCTCGAATCCAAACACACGTAACGCTGGTAGAGACTCGAGCAGCGTTACCTTTGAATGGCTGCATGCCTAATATACACTCACACGAGCTCATCAACTTGGCGGAAGGCGTTTCATCGCAGACAAAAGCGACGGTGAAACTCGAACTTCCTTCTATGACGAGAGCAGAAAACTTTCTTAGAGGCCGGCCATGAGGAAGATTACTTTAGTGTACGGACTATTTGAGAAAATCAAATGTTCTGTTTGCCTCGTATGTAATGGATAGGGGTTGTAAAGTGTATAGTTTACAGTTTGCCATCCTAACGTTTGAATTGTAATAGATAGGTGTTGTAAAGTGCATAGCTTACAGTATACTATCCTATTATTTGATGTATAGTTGTTGTAAAGTGTATAGTTTACAGTTTGGTATCCTGGTATGTAATGGATAGGTGTTGTAAAGTGTATAGTTTAGAGTTTGGCATCCTAGTATGTAATGGATGGGTGCTGTAAATTGTATAGTTTACAGTTTGGCATCCTGGTATGTAATGGATTGGTGTTGTAGAGTGTATAGTTTACAGTTTGTCATCCTAGTATGTAATGGATAGGTGTTGTAAAGTGTATAGTTTACAGTTTGCCGTTCTAGTATGTAATGGATAGGTGTTGTAAAGTGTATAGTTTACAGTTTGCCATCCTGGTATGTAATAGCTAGGTGTTGTAAAGTGTATAGTTTACAGTTTGCCATTCTGGTATGTAATGAATAGTTGTTGTAAAGTGTATAGTTTACAGTTTGGCATCCTGGTATGTAACGGGTAGTTGTTGTGAAGTGTATAGTTTACAGTTTGCCATCCTGGTATCTAATGGATAGGTGTTGTAAAGTGTATATTTCACAGTTTGGCATCTTGGTATGTAATGGATAGGTATTGTAAAGTGTATAGTTTACAGTTTGCCATCCTAGTATGTAATGGATAGGTGCTGTGATGTGTATAGTTTACAGTTTGCCATCCTAGTATGTAATGGATAGGTGTTGTAAAGTGTATAGTTTACAGTTTGGCATCCTAGTATGTAATGGATAGGTGTTGTAAAGTGTATAGTTTACAGTTTGCCATCCTGGACTTTGAAAGTGTATAGTTTACAGTTTGCCATCCTAGTATGTAATGGATAGGTGTTGTAAAGTGTATAGTTTACAGTTTGGCATCCTGGTATGTAATGGATAGGTGTTGTAAAGTGTTTAGTTTACAGTTTGCCATCCAAGTATGTAATGGATAGGTGTTGTAAAGTGCATAGTTTACAGTTGGCATCCTTGTATGTAATGGATATGTGTTGTAAAGTGCATAGTTTACAGTTTGGCATCCTAGTATGTAATGGATAGGTGTTGTAAAGTGCATAGTTTACAGTTTGGCATCCTGGTATGTAATGGATAGGTGTTGTAAAGTGTTTAGTTTACAGTTTGCCATCCTAGTATGTAATGGATAGGTGTTGTAAAGTGCATAGTTTACAGTTTGGCATCCTGGTATGTAATGGATGGGTGTTGTAAAGTGTATAGTTTACAGTTTGCCATCCTAGTATGTAATGGATAGGTGCTGTAAAGTGTCTAGTTTACAGTTTGCCATCCTTGTATGTAATGGATAGGTGTTGTAAAGTGCATAGTTAACAGTTTGGCATCCTGGTATATAATGGATAGGTGTTGTAAAGTGTTTAGTTTACAGTTTGCCATCCTAGTATGTAATGGATAGGTGCTGTAAAGTGTATAGTTTACAGTTTGCCATCCTAGTATGTAATGGATAGGTGTTGTAAAGTGCATAGTTTACAGTTTGGCATCCTAGTATGTAATGGATAGGTGTTGTAAAGTGTATAGTTTAATGTTTAAAATGAATGGAGTGAAGAATGCAGCGCTTTCTTCACTCCATTCATTGGTCGTCCCTGTAATTGACCTCTCTTCACTCCATTTATTGGTCGTCCCTGCAATCGACCTCTTGTCACTCCATTCATTGATCGTCCCTGTAATCGACCTCTCTTCACTCCATTCATTGGTCGTCCCTGTAATCGACCTCTCTTCATTCATTCATCGGTCGTCCCTGTAATCGACCTCTCTTATTCATTCATTGGTCGTCACTGTAATCGCCTCTTTTCATTCATTCATTCATTGATCGTCCCTATAATCGAATTCTCTTCATTCATTCATTGGTCGTCCGTGTAATTGACCTCTCTTCATTCATTCATTGGTCGTCCCTGTAATCGACCTCTCATCACTCCATTCATTGGTCTTCACTGTAATCGACCCCTCTTCACTCCATTCATTGGTCGTCCCTGTAATCGACCCCTCTTCACTCCATTCATTGGTCGTCACTGTAATCGACCTCTCTTTACTCCATTCATTGGTCGTCCCTGTAATCGACCACTCTTCATTCATTGATAGATCGTCCCTGTAATCGACTTCTCTTCATTCATTCATTGGTCGTCCCTGTAATCGACCTCTCTTCATTCATTCATTGATCGTCCCTCTAATCGACCTCTCTTCATTCATTCATTGGTCGTCCTTGTATTCGACGTCTCTTCATTCATTCATTGGTCGTCCCTGTAATCGACCTCTCTTCATGAATTCATTGACTGTCCCTGTATTCGACCTCTCTTCACTCCATTCATTGGTCGTCCCTGTAATTGACCTCTCTCCATCCATTCATCGGTCGTCCCTGTAATCGACCTCTCTTCATTCATTCATTCATTCATTCATTCATTCATTCATTCATTAATTCATTCATTCATTCATTCATTGATCGTCCCTGTAATCGACCGCTCTTCATTCATTCATTAGTCGTCCCTGTAATCGACCTACCATCATTCATTCATTGGTCGTCCCTGTAATCGACCTCTCTTTACTCCATTCATTGGTCGTCCCTGTAATCGACCTCTCTTCACTCCATTCATTGGTCGTCCCTGTAATCGACCTCTCTTCATTCCATTCATTGGTCGTCACTGTAATCGACCTCTCTTCACTCCATTCACTGGTCGTCCCTGTAATCGACCACTCTTCATTCATTCATAGATCGTCCCTGTAATCGACCTCTCTTCATTCATTCATTGGTCGTCCCTGTTATTGACCTCTCTTCATTCATTCATTGATCGTCCCTGTAATCGCCCTCTCTTCATTCATTCATTGGTCGTCCTTGTAATCGACCTCTCTTCATTCATTCATTGGTCGTCCCTGTAATCGACCTCTCTTCATTCATTCATTGATCGTCCCTGTAATTGACCTCTCTTCTTCATTCATTGATCGTCCCTGTAATCGACCTCTCTTCATTCATTCATTGGTCGTCCCTGTAATCGACCTCTCTTCATTCATCCTCCGCCCCAATTGCGGCCCATTGTATTACAAGGCGACAACCTCATCACCAAGTGCCAAACTTATACAAGCCCAACAGTTGATTATGTTCAGGTATTATAACTTACATCATGAGTTATATAAAGGTAATCATTGCTGTATACGGTAAAACATTGTAGCTTGGTAATGTAACATGTGGGGTGTATGGGAAGAGATTGAATGAAGGGGCAGTGCCGCGTACTGAGTGTAGTAAAGACTGTGTATGATGCAACTGCTCTTGATGTAACACGCTGTGTTGGCGCGTCGGCAAAGCCACAATTCCTAGCGAGTATATAAATATTTAAATAAAAAGCAACTTACCTAATAATGCACCATTTGTGTTACAGTCCCTGAGTATTCAAAAAAATTAAAGGGAAGGAGCCGCGAGGCTTGCATCCGCATCAGCGGATCTACCAATATCTGACTACACAAAAGCATCCGCGGATTTCAAACACTTGGCATTCGATCCTTGAATAATTCAAGTTATCAATTATTCATCCTAGGTCCGGTCGCTCGATGTAATACATTACATTGTGGATTATTGATTGGCCTTCCACTGGAGGAACTGTTATACTCCACCTTCGAGTGGAACATTGGTCCACTTAACGAAGACAATATATTCTTTGCTGAAATGGGACGGTGTCAGACAGTAGACACCGAAGCTTGCGAGGCGCATCCTGCATGCGTCCATCTCATACTGCATCCAATACATATTGGATATTTCTTGGTTCAAGAGTACGAGTACAGCGTACTGGGAGACGCCTTGAATCATAAAGTTGAGTTTTCTGAAGAATGACGCATTCATTTTGAATTAGTATGAACCAGTATCCTAGCACCATCGCATAAATCGACTGCCACCAATCTGCAATATCGCTAGAAAGAAACTCTAGTATTGGCCAGCATAACACTACATGGTATAATATCTACACCAATATCGCATATTCACGGTTATTTCCACTCGACACTATCAACATTTGAGGGATACTTAGCGATCTTTTGCAAACTACTTTCAGCAATGATCGTTCAAGGAACATTGGTGTCGATCCTTCATAATCTGTAATGGTATATGATTTTGTTTTCTAAATTCAAGTTTGTAGTAACTATATAATAAATGAACAATCCTGCGCTCAGAGTGCCGATAATTAAACATTTATCGGCACTGAGAAAGATCCCTCTAAATATCAGTAATCAAACTTTGCAAATAATCACTCTTTATAAGAAACATATTAGAACACTGCACGATAGAGGCACAGATGTCACAGTTCACATTGTCTTATCCAGCCTCGCTACAAGCGACCATTTCGTTGAGCCACCTTTCCCTATATTTCGTCTAGTGCACTCATAAATGCCTCACTAATACAGGTGCCCCTACTCCTTCAACAAGGTTTGGGGCGGGTGGCCACGGAGCGAAGAGCGACACAAGCAACTCCTACTACGGCCCGAGGGCAATTGACGCTGTAGAGTGCTGGTTGTCGAAGGTCTCGAAACGGCAGACGAGGGAAAATACCATGCCCTCTCGCCGCTGCTTCTTCCCGACACAAACTCACCGCCAAGTCACACCTTTCACTTAAACTCCTTAATGTCAGTCTAACCTTTCGTTCAAAGAGGGATCGAGCAAACCTAGACTAATGAACCTACATCGGCGGGTTCAAATACGAGCGTTGGTTTTTCATAACAGATCGGTTGTGCAGAGGCGCAGCGATCGCTCTAATCAAGACACTAGCCGCCGCAGGAAGGGCCGGCGCTGCAGTCGGAGGGGGATGTAGAGGCGAAAAAATAGGGGAAAAATATCTGTTGCCCGAAGGTCAGGGCTACAACGTTTGGCTTGATGCCAAGGCTCGAGCCAAGCTTGTCCGGTCTAAGCCCCGAGACCAGCGAGCAGTATGGACAAGGAGACGGCGGCAGGATCCCAAACAGGTTGAGAATAGGACGTCAATAGGAGGAGAATATGTTTGCTTTGCTATCCCATGATGCAGGCTGCAACCTGATGAATACATCAGGGCCGTTGGTCAACAAGGTCGTCTCATGCAACGTATACGAGTGAGCTGTTCCATGATTCCCTAGACCTAACAATGGCTGGTGATAACCAGTTCCGGCGGTCATACCTGAAGAAGAAGGGGATTTATGGGTTCTAAGGATATGCAGATAAAAAAAGGAGGAATAAAGACTGGTTGACAAATTACAGAGACATTAAAATACACAGAGGATATGTACCATGTCTTCGTCGGCGTGAACAGTTTGAAGACAATATTTGCTACATAGATATACTTAACATTAGCTTTTAACTCAGGGTAGTTACCACGTTTCCCTCTACAACCAAAAAATCCATGTCCAAGCATCTTCCGAGCGTTATCCAATATTAAGAATACCTGACTCACCTTCTTGGAGAAGTGTTAAGTGCAGGACCATGACAAGCTTCAAGGTTCATAACCATCGGCTAAACATAAGTCGTTGTTCCAAGCGGAGAAATGAAATTGATGTTCGGAAAACATGCTCTAATTCAGCCAATTGTAAAGGTCGTTAGGTGTTGGTTCTCACTGGTGACGTAATGCGTGCCTAATTAGGAACACGCGTTTCGAGCATGCATTTGAAAGTATGTAAATATGGTGTGTCCGGAAACAATAACTGTATTATTATGATTGGTTCTCACTGGTGACGTAATGCATGCCTAATTATGAACACGCGTTTCGAGAATGCATTTGAAAGTATGTAAATATGGTTTGTCTGGAAACAATAACTGTATTATTATGATTGAAGGAATGTAGCGGTTACGTAAATATTTGGTATCACATGTTAATATTTTGCATAATATATGGAGGACGAGTATATTCTACAATCGTTACAAAACGTTGCCAATATACATAACAATGTATAGAGGCTTCTATAATAGATTCAGATCACAAATATTCCTTTTTGAATTTGAAATTGACAACGATGACATTTTATTAAGATTTGTGAGCCTGGCAATGAGCATGCATAGCCGTACAATTTATACTCGGTTAGGAATGACACTATATTTTATTATAGATGGAAGACGAATAATAAAATAAACTCATCACAAAACATTTCCAGTGACTATTTATATCAATGTATGTATGTTTTTTTTTAATCCCCGCAGATTCGTAAATAAAATCGACAGAACGTACACTAATTTCATCGACAATGATAAGCCTATGCAAGTGCAAAGTCCATTTCATACGTCCATGAAGTCAACGAACCAACAAATGACGTTGAAAAACAGTAATGGTGATGAGGTGACATTTAAATGGAAGTCCGCCGACCAGCTGATTGTGATCGCTTCGTAGCAATGCTCTGATTGTTATCGCTTCGTAGCAATGCTCTGATTGTGATCGCTTCGTAGCAATGCTCTGATTGTGATGGCTTCGTAGCAATGCTCTGATTGTGATCGCTTCGTAGCAATGCTCTGATTGTGATCGCTTCGTAGCAATGCTCTGATTGTGATCGCTTCGTAGCAATG
>SDVV010018701.1:0-13697 GCA_016164225.1 Gammarus roeselii
CCTCCTCCTCTCTCCCCTACTCCTCTCTCCCCTCCTCCTCTCTCCCCTCCTCCTCTCTCCCTCCCCCCCTCCTCTTCCTCCTGCAAGAGCACTCACCTGCCGGGAACACCGTAATTCAAGCAGACTACGTTATACAGAAAGTGAACGCTCCCGCGAACGGAGTGTAAACCGCCTCCGACATGAACAACGGCACAATACTCCAGGAAAACTACCTGGGACTTGTAAGCAAGAAAGAAGACCAGTTTATTACTCATCTCGCCACTTTCGCAATCCCTCAATAATGTGACTGCCCACGGCGGAGTGACACTCATGATCCATCAAAGCATACCTCATCACCCCTTTCCTCTGAGGACAGAACTCCAAGCTGTCCCTGTGAAGATGAGCGTTTCAAGACTAGTAACAGTGGTATTTATTCATCTACAAATGACACTGGCACTATCGTCACGCGGCCACGATCTCTCTCTCTCGGAGGCACTAACGACCGAATTGTTTTTCCAATTGCCCTCTCCTGTACTCATCCTTGCAGACTTGAACAGCTACCAAGAAACGTGGGGATGCGTGAGAACAGACCTCAGGGGAGTGATAATGGTCAACGCCATTGACACTCACAGCCTGTTTTTGATCAATGACAAACAACCCACCCGAATCACTCTCAAAAGTGAAACTGCCATCGACTTATCCATATGCTCCCCCACACTGGCACCCCAACTCGATTGGAGAGTTTAGCCTTCAATACACGACAGCGACCATGACCCAGTCATCATTTCACTCCTCACCAAACAACCTAACAATCCCGCTGCACCAGAACTTTGATTCAACTACCAAGAAGCCAGCTGGGAGGAAAACTCGGCACATATCGCGTGGTGCCAAATGAATGACATCCCCGACGACATCCCAGAACATGACCTCGACATCCATCTATGCGAGAAATTTCTAAGTGCGGCTGCCGCATGCATCCACAAATGTTCACCTTCAACATTTTTTCCAAACCCAAGTGGTGCCCGGAGGTACAAGCAGCAAGAGACAGGCTTGAAAGGCTGTACACGGCCTTCCGTCGCGCATGGTTTCTCAGGAACAAAATAGCGTGTAAAAGGCATTCACAGTATTCCGCAAACCTAAAGTTGAGAAGAGACGGGAAAGCCGGACCCGATTAGTCAACACTTATACCACCCCCCCCCCATCTCACAAGTGTGGAAAAAAATCCAACTTATCCAGATTTTTAAAATCGGAAACACCATTTATTTCTTATACGTGAAAATCGCGGATAAACTTGCACAGTCTTCCAACCAGATATCGCCCTCAACAAATGACACTGCTGTTTTTAAACTGAAAAAATTTAAAAAAGTAAACATATTGACCCGAACTTCCACAAACGATGAATTCAAAAACAAACCTTACTCTCTCCCTAATCTCCTGTGTGTTGTAGACAATACGCGTATAACTTCACTCCAGCCGGAACAGGTACACATCAACTTGACTAAACATATCCCTGAAGGCGCTCGTTTGCATCTATTAAAAGTGTTCAACATGATGTAATGAAAAATTTTTTTGATCAAAGAAGGTAATCTGTAATTATTCCAATGCTCAAACCCAGGAAACGCCTCAGTGACTCACTCAAATAACTACCGCCTCATTTTTCTTTACAGCGACCTCTGTAAGACGACGGAAAGAATGATCAGCTAACTAACGCCATGTCGACTACCTTAAAATGCATGCAGGCCTCAACATCCAGTCTGGCGGCCGAAAGCGCCCCTCCACAACGGACCACCTTGTACGACTAGAATCAGACATTCGACATGCTTCTGTTCGAGGGGAACCTGTGGTTTTCAAATTTTTCGACTTTGACATGGCTTACGGCACTATATGGAATTACGGTATTATGCAGGATCTTCGATGCACAGGCTTGCGAGGTCGCCCACCACGTTGTATCCACCATGGAACTTAACGGCATAACGTTGTTCAAAACATTAATACCCTCGCGCATTGACTATAGAGCCGTTGTTCTCGGTTCAGCAGCCAAAACCACGTATGATTCCCTCTTAATAATCGCAAACAACGCTTATCGCAACCGGCGCGTTCCGTTTCACACCCATCGAATCCCTGAACATTCTGGCTAACGAGCTACCACTTCCGCTCCGTCGCGACCAACGTGCGCTACAATGCTATTTGAAGACAAGGAACTTAATCAGCAACCCAACACTCACCACATCGCCAACATTACCGGAAAACGCCTCTTCGCGGCTAAGACGGAATATTTGCCCACCTTTTTCCCTACACGCGGACAACACACTGTTCTCGCTGAACATCAACCGTAAGGCTATGAAGCCCTCATTCTCCTGCCCAATTCTACAAATCAGCATATCAACGTGGGTGATTAACCAATCACCGGTCAACATAGATTAGCAAGTGTACCAAAGCATTTACTCCAACCAACACGTACTGACAGGGTTTTTTGAGACTACTCGAGAAGCAATACCCAGAATACCGCCATACATGCAATGACGGCTCCAAAACCGCGGAGGGAGTAGAAAGCTGCCGTTGTGTGCCCGGAAACCACACGCTTGGCTACTCTCCTTCATAAAGCCTCTGTGTTCTCTGCAAAGCTGCACGCACTCGAATTAGCCATCTCGATTGCAAAATCAGGTTGTCTCTCCTAATACGTCGTATTCTCAGACAGATTGAGTACCCTCGCTTGGCTCAAAACTTTGCACTACGAATATCCTGCTCTGCGTAAAATGCAGCCTGATTTAGGTATAATATCTGAGAATGTCCGTGGGAATGAGACGAAATCAGCTCGCGGACTCGCTTGCTAAACTGGCGTCCACCCATCAAGAACAATTTATCATTATACATTACATGTACTGGTTCCCTAACATCAACTCCCATTTAACATCCCGATGGAATGACATGTGACAATAGAGTAAGATAAAATGTTCTCAGTCAAACCCTCAGTTTGAGAATGGGAAACCAAGTTCTCCAACAGAAAATACCAAGTGTTCATCAACCGCTTGTGCACGGGACACACGTGGATAACTCGGTCACATGATTTATGTAGACATGACATCGGACGCGCCATCATGCTCCTTTGCTACCAGGTAGCAAGCAGCGTGAAACATTTACTGATGAATTGCAATGCACATGCTGCAGCCCGACGAGCCTTCATAAATCCCTCGGGCAGCCTAAAAAGTCATCTCACTTACTTGATCTCCCGGAAAAGCTAATCGCTTTCGAACAGCATACCGGACTATACCGAGCTGTGTAGAACCAGCTGCGTTTGAATCTGCCGTCCCAGTTCGCACCAGCTCGCTTAAATAGCACAATTGGGAACTTTGTGTGACCTTGACCTAATGAAGGTGGCTTCTTTTGCGCACAAAGGTGTGCGGACCCACCAGAATCGATCTTTGAGCCCTACGGGGGAGCCCAGTATGACCAATTTATAATCAAGAAAGTGGTTGAGGGAGCAGCCTTCTTCTTTTCCTGCTCTCTCCACTCCCCGTCATGTGGAGGTAAGAGGAATGGGTGTATGGCGAGCACAAGCACGGCAGCCTTCTCCTTTTTCTACCCGCCCCATTCATGAGGGTTTATGACAAAGGAAAGTCCTCATATTTTTTTTTACACACCCTCCTCAGTTTGTAACTGAAGGGTTTCAGGTGGGGGATTCTTGAAATGCATAGAACAGGAGGGGGTGAGTCATCACTAATTTTTCTCTTCAATCTCCACCACACGTCACGCTGGTCAAGACAAGCGCTAAGCAGGATGAGGTGAGAGGGCAGCTCTCGCTCTGCTTTTCAACCCACACTCCACGATCCACAACCCGCAGGTTAAGAGGGGAAGAGTTTCACAGCTAGCGCATACCAGAGGAAAGTGAAAGTCAACCCTTCCCTCCTTGCAATTATCTTATGAGACCGTCTTTAGTAGGCAATCCTTTTCCCCAATCTCCTTTTCATTTCTAGCGCACATGAGATTGATGTGAAGGGTCAACCCCCCTCTCATTCTCATTTCTAGCCCATGTGTGATGGATGTGATGATTCAACCTTCCTCTCCTTTTCATTTCTAGCGCACATGAGATGGATGCACGAAGAGTCAACCCTCCCAATTGTTCTCATTACTAACGCAAATGTAATGGATGTGGACGACAACCCACCTGTTCTTCTACCCACCCTCCTCTACATGTCACACGGTTGTTAAAAGAGTGGGTTTGGAGCTCTAGCAAATATAAGTGGGAAGTAAGGGGGCACTCTCTCCCCTCTTCTTTCCGTCCTACCCGTCACCCATTTACGTGGTGGTTATACGAACATGTTTCATGGCCAGCGCATATTAAAAGAGGAGGGAGGAGCAGCTTTCCCCACACCCCTATTCTTGACCACCTGCCTCGTACACTATTTTCCAATCATTGGCGTACGTTAAAATGCTACTTTAGCCCGTGCACTCATTGAATGTTTGTCGTGCACGTTACTAATATCACCAGCGGTCCAAACGTCCTCGACGTTCGTCCCATGCGGCATCAGCTGGCCGTTCTCTTATACGCCCCTTCATGTCGGCGTCATAGAGTAAATTCAGATCTGCGGCGATATTTGTCTCCTAGTATTATGAAACAGACATAAACGCTAGACCGAAACCCCCAGAATGGGGGATGGCCGACGGCAAAGCGCGTCACACACACTCGCACAACTTAGCCGTTTTGCATCGAAGGGTCCGGCCGGAAAACCCACAACACACTCTGGGTCACGAGTGCAGTCCGTGTCCGCAGCAAGGCCCGACAACTTGACCGGTTTACCCTCGCCGCATCATGTGACCCCCCCCACGGCCATCCCGTTTCTTAACGAGACGCCAAAGGCGGGAAAGCACATCAGGGTACCGTCAAAAATCCACCATTGAAAACCGTTCTCCACTCACGCCTATTCGTTGCACGCTCTCACGCTACCTCCACATTAAAGTCTCGTTCCTGACGCCTGCTTCACACCATCCATCCAACCAAACTTTGGTCTACCTCTAGGCCTTCGGGTACTCGCTTCTGCCTTCATCACCTTTTTTTACCAATCTCCCTTCATCTCAGAACACGCCAATACACTATGTTCTTTAACTTCTTCACCATCCTCGTTCTTATTCTAACAACGTCGTTAGTGAACCTTTCTCCCAGCGACACTACAGCCATGCTCCTCAAACATTTCATCTCGAAAACATTAAACCTTCGTCTCTCTTCAGCTCTCACCCCCAAGTCTCAGCTTCGTATAGCACAGTTGAAACAACGACACCCTCGTATAACCCTCTCTTTGCTTCCATCCCCAACGTCATGCAGCTCATTACACTCCTCAGTGAACCCAGCTTCCCTTAGTTCAGTCTTCTTCACATGGGCGCCCAGATATAAAACATTGAACTTCTTCCAAGAACTTGCCGTTGAGGAGGACGCATATTCTGTTCGCATCAACAGTTCTCAAGCATCTCATTATTTTACTAATACCCACGTTCACGCGAAGCTTCCTCGTCTCACACATTCCACCAAACTCGGACACAAGCCTGCATAGCTTCTCCTCTGAATTTGCCACTAGCGCCATATCATCCGCAAACAGCAACTGACTCAACTGCCAACTTCCCCCATTCGCTTCCAACAGTTCCAAGCCACGACATAGCACACTCGCGTTCACCTCCTTGAACACTCCATCCTTGTCGAGATTTAACAGCTAGGGAGACATCACACAGCCTTGTTCTCAGCCCCACTTTCACTTCGACCCAATCACTTGCCTTGTTTCCCACTCAGACACATGCTCGGCTGACGACATAGAAACTCTACACCGTTATCAACAAAAATCATCTCACTCCATACAAACGCAACATTGTCCATAATTCTTCTTTGTCAATCCCATAGTAGGCCTTTTCCAAATCCATGAAGGCCCAGAACACATCCTTTCCATTTGCTAGATATTTCTCAAAGACCTGTCTCACTGCAAAAATCTGATCTCCATAGCTCTTCTACAGCCGGACAATGCAGGCACTGCCCCACTCGATCGGTACCACGACCGCAACAAAACAAATGTTCAGTAGCCTCACCAACCATTCGACCATCAATATTCCACCCTTTTTCAGGCAGTCAGTCGCAACGCCATCCAAACCAGGGGTTTTCCCTGATTCAATTACCTTCACCGCCCCCTACACCTCTTCCCTAGTCATGTCCCCAACAGGTCTCTCCAAAAATCGCCATCCGCGCACCACCACCCACAGCAACAATATCAGACACTCTGTCATCCTCGGCCTTCAACAATTCATCAAAATACTCAGCCCACCTTTTACGTACACCACCACTTTCCGTCAACAACTGACGATTTTCATCTTTCACCACCTCCTCCTTTCCGGTCCCTCCCTTTCTCACCCTTTTAACCTCTTTCCAGAACATTTTTTTCTTCTCCTCAAAATTCTAGCACAACCGTCTGTCACACCTGGCATCAGCGTCCCTTTTGGCTCTCCTCATCACTCGCTTTACCTCCTTCCTCTTCTCCTTATAGTTTTCCTAGGCACCAGCGACCATGATCACAATCACTTCTCAAAAACTCTTATTTTCAGCGCCACCGCCAGTTAGACCTCCTCGTTCCACCACTCGCAGCTCTTCCGTCTGCACCCGCCCACACGGCGCACACCACATACATTTCTCGAACATTTCAACAAGGCATTTCTGAATGTCTCCTATTCTTCTTCCGCATTTTGCAGGTCCTGCCCTCCCACCGTGTCATGATGAATATGATTGATGATACACGGTAAATTCTACGCCCCGGCCTGTGGACGGGGCGTGGAATAAGACACAAACTATTGGAGATTTTTTCTGCTAAGGAGATTACTACCAATCCACTGAGTAAGACAGGGTGGGTCTCTTCTTGTGGTTAATTCACCCAGGCAGAAAAAACTCGACAACAAATGCTGCATACCTTTCCACCCTCTCTGTATATTCTACCACAAATTACAAGGAGAGAAATGTTCTCGACCCTTTCCTATCTCCATAGGGCTGTGTATTTGAGTGAGAACGTCTTGTTCTCTTTCTGGCCACAACAATCGAATCTGTTCACGGTGACTTCACCGCCACTTTGCAAATAGCTAACTGTTTTGATGTTTGGCTGTTAGGAATTTTCCCGAGTGTCCCCTGCAACACCTATCAGTTGACAGGTCTGTGCTTCTCCATCGGGTTGACATTTTCTGTGAAGTCACACTTGACTGCAATTCTTGCCCGCTTCTTAACGATGTACGTTCTAACCTATGACCATTAAGCTTTGAGTTGCAGTCAATCAAAACTGTGGATGTTTTCTTATCTCAAAAAGATTGCAATCTATTTGTGCGTGTGATACTGCCCTGCTGCTGACACTGACCTCGGATCGCACTCATGATCCAGAGGGTGTGTTGCAGACTCTCCCGGCAAGACCCTTCAGCGTAGAAGGGCTAAGTTGTGCGAGTGTGAGTGTATGAGAGGAGTGTGAGATGCATCCCATTTGCGGGGAATCGGTATAGTGTCAGTATCTGTGGATGCTGCTATTACCAGACTTGTCAAATACAAGACTCATATACTTAGGGTCATGGTTTGGTTGCCACTCGTCTGTCTTCAGATACATTTTCAACCTCGACCCTCGACCCATCGAGAGCAACAGCTCGATTGTGATGTTGACAGCCTTTCAACAAGTGCAAAGTTGTAACTGTGACTCCTTACCGTTGCCGGTGAAACTGCTCTTTCGATCCTACCATGTCTCATAACGTCCACCTATTCCGAAGGCATTTAAATTCTATTCTATCCTTGTCTTCCTTCTTCCAATACCGTTAGTCCAATCAGAAGAGCGCTGTGCGCGCCCTACTATGAGGCTTCCACCTTTTTTGACTGGCAACCTACCTTGTACATGTCCCAAACTGCTCTCAAAAGCTAGTCGTGTTGTCCGCCACTGTTGGAATATCGTCTATCTATAACTATATTAATCCCAAGACCTTTGAAGGTGTCTCGCATCTAAGCAGCCCATTTCTCAGCATGCCAATTCCACTCTTCTAACCTTGGCGTCCGACCTAAAATTGACGAAGGCGTGGAGTTACCTTAGTGGCGCCGATGATGAAGTTCCCCTGAGGTAACACTGAAACTCTTCCACATCAGTGGGATGTTTTCAGTTCTTCAATCTGCTACGTGGCTCACACTTAATTCAACCCTTTCCTAACTGGATTTTGCCAGCTTCCGCATCAGCCGTTTCTATAATAACAAACACTTTCAGAGTTTAGAACAGGAAGACCCGACCGCCTGGCCTATTTCTAGATAAATCGTCCACTTTCACTTGTGTGACATATATTTGAACCCCTCTAGAACTGAACATTCTCACGAGTCCCGTCGAACCCAATTGTTCGCCTCTTCCTTGGAGTAATGCGACTGGCACCCCATGCCGATGCCTGAGCTCCGCCGTCATTGGCTGCAGGCAAGCTAAAGTAGTGATCCTGGCTCAACTACCAGAGAACATGGGGTGATAGAGTCGGGCTTCCCTTCTCAAGAATCTTGCGTTCATTGCCTCAAACTTTGCCACCTGGGCAACCATCAAACTAGGGTCTGCAGAAGTAGTGGTTGCTCGCCTCCAAGCATAAAGCTCTTATCAACGTAGAGAAATGTTCAATATTGAGATTGGCTCAATGTTGAGGTCTGCTCAACGTTGAGAATTTTGAAAACCTTGATAATACATCTAATACAATGTGTTTGCCAAAAAATATGTACAGTAGCAAAAGAAAATTTGTTTATGATTACAAATTAAGTGAAATCTTCAATGATCAATTTTTGCTTGATATTTGAACTCATTGGAAATTTAATTGATATTATCCATTAAGAATAATAATTGCAATATAATGCCATAAAAAAAGTCTTATAAATTCAAATTCCATGTGGAAAAAGTCTAGTTTGTTTTTTAGATTGTGGACTAAGTATAAACAAGTTTTCTTCTGCTACTGTAAAGTAGTGAATGAAAATTAGTCTATGGGTTGTCTGCAATCAAATGAACAGAGACAACTTTTCCTATGTGGAATCCAACTTTATATAGGAAATTCTGACTGCTCTATCTGAACGAAGCTTCTCAATGGATAGTAGCTATCAATTAAATTTCTGGTAAGTTAAAATATATATCGTGGGGAAAATGAACATTGACATTTTTTCTTAATCCTAAATCATTAACTAATTTTTTTTTGCAACTGTGCCTGCTAAGGTATCCAGCTATTTCCAATGCCGGGGTTTGTTTTGAGCTATTAGGAACCAAAAAGTTATACGCAATTTTCCTTAAATAAATGATTAAAATACAGCAACTTGAAATGAAGGCTCCCTGTGCATTTCTACCACCAATTACTCGTCTCCATTCAAGCTGTTTTCAGCTGCGTGTCCACAAGACCTTCCAGCCGGAACGCGTTGTAACCCCCCTGCTCTCATTTTATCAATAGACGGTTTATTAGGAAATTCTCTGGTGTACACAAGAAATGCTAAATAACCTCCTAATATACCTTTGTTACTGATCCTAATTAATTTTCTTACCAACGTCAACTGAGCATGAATATATAACTTGCTACCCTTTGCTGACCGTCTGTATGTCTCTTCTTCAGTTTCAGGTCCATAATGAAAAAATTATACTATCTAATCATCTTACTAACCCAACGATGCTATATTATAGCTTTGTACTATAACTTTAAGCACATAAGTAGTGTTCACACACTCTCTACTGGGTTCTTATTTGTAACTGTCAGAAATAGGCGGATTTCCAGTGTAACAACTGTGGCATTATTTTTATGTTGATTTCAGTGTTGATAGTACTCTTGTGTCAATTAGTGTCTGGAACGGGCTTGTCTCTGTGTTACTCCTGTTGGTGTCTAGGACAATTTGCTTAGGATTTATTTATCTTAGGTTTGGTTGAATTCGATTGGTTAGTACCTGTGGATAAGGTTGCCCCAGACGCTCTTTATTTTTGTACTTCTAAGTATCATAACTAATAATAAGATCATAACATGTAATCTGTACAATTATGTAGTAGTAAACTGTTCATCTGATGAACATTTAAAAATGGTTTCCACACAAACTAAGTATTTTTTCAAAGTGTTTATGAACAAAAATATTCTGTTGAAGCTGTTGTTCAACATAGATAGAGATTGATATTTCTTGCTTAAATCGTGATAGAATGTGAATATTGTCAGAATTGCATCATACAGGGAAACTTACAAATATTGTAAATCTCCTAAACATTCCCCTAAATAAGTAGAATATTTGCCCATCTCACCATCAAGAAATTTAAGGAGACTGACAGTGTTCAAGATCGTTTAAGCAGTGGACGCCCAAGTCTGTTACTACTCTCAGGGCCAAGAGAGCTATATATCCTTTCCAGAGTTGCCAAGAATCTGAGACATTAAATGAGAAATATTGTGCTCCAGCATGGAATTTTCACGAAAATCTCTGAGTTGCCAAACGGATCCTGGAATCTTATGTTGATACGCAGACAAGTTCATAGCTTGACTAATGCTCATGGCTTTGACAATGTGCTCATCACCACTGAAGAGATTGTCACTCTAAATGAAGCCAAATGCCAACTAAATGGTGAAGTCTTTGCGCACAATTATCAGTGTTGTCCAGAAGACATCCGAAATGTCCCAAGAGCAAGCATCTGTGATGGTCTGGGTGGGAGTGCCGTCGACTGGGAAAGCAACGCTTGTGTTCGTTACAGTAGGAGCCAAAATTGGGGCTGCAAGCAACAAAGAAATTCAATCGGAAGCAGTGCTGAAAATTTTGAGCTAAAAAATGTTGGATGGTGAGCCATTTTTTTTCAACAGTAAGGCGTATCCCCCAACAGGGCCAACAATACTTGAAGATGGTTCCTCGACACCATCCCCGATTTCTTATCCAAAGAAAAGGGGCCTCTGTCAAGCTCTGGCCACAACTATATGGACTTAGCGGGTTTGATCAGTCTTGTAGGCCAACCAATCAGAAGCTTGTCTGAAGTGGTGTTTGGAGCAAGAAGGGGCCAATATTCCCTTGGAAGATTGCATGCTGCAGTTGATTCACTGCTGACCAGATTTAAAACCGACTTTCCAAAACGATTTATTTAGAAAGGTTTTACGTACATTGCATAGTCTGTACTAATCTGTTCATGTTTTGATTGAATTGAATGAGGTATTTTGTATCTGTAATACAACTTATGGGTCACACTGCCAGTATCAAAACGAATCTTATCATTTCAGATAGTTGAATATAGTATACCAGCTCTTGTTCCATCACAACGCTTTGATTAAATGTTATTAAACAAAAGTTATTCAGTATATATGTATCCAATAAATGGTTAGGGAGAGGAGCAGTCTCCTTCTAACCAAGCCGCACACTTACCAACTGTCTAGTGATTCGTGCTATGAGGACTGTCCTTGGGCATGTGAAAGGTGCCCATCTCACTAAGCTGCATACTTGTCAACGGTCCAGTGCCTGTAGCGCTGTGAGGACTGTCCTGGGACATGTGAGCGCTCCCCATCTCACTATGCTGCACACTTGCAGACCAGTGACTGTAGCGCTGTGAGGACTGTCCTGGGACATGTGAGCGCTCCCCATCTCACTATGCTGCACACTTGCAGACCAGTGACTGTAGCGCTGTGAGGACTGTCGTGGGGCATGTGAGCGGTCCCCATCTCACTAAGCTGCACACTTACAGTCCAGTGACTGTAGCACTGTGAGGACTGTTATTGGCACATGAGCGGTCCCCATCTCACTAACCTGCACACTTGCAGTCTAGTTACTATAGCGCTGTGAGGACTGTCATGCGGCTTGTTGGCGGGTATAGATTGGATTATCAGTATAAACCAACCCAAATGCAAATGAGTCTTAATCATTATGGAATGCCTTGACATTCAACTTCTGTTGAATTCCAAACTGGTGATCACTTACCTAAATCCATTGGGTATCTTCTAAGGAATCAAACTGACCATGTCATTCGATATCAAGTGCGTAGCTGAAGTATTTCCAATGTGGTGGGTATTTCGGGACAAAATGGATCCGCAAAGTTACGCGGTGATGGACTTCTGGTTATGCTGAGCATTTCTGACGCCTAGTCAAGGACGTGGGTCCGTAGTCAAGGACTTGCGTGGCACTCTCCTTAATCGCGCAACCTATTAGGACTCTCTTTTAGAACTCATTTGAATTTGGATACTTGGTAGGATGTCATTTATATGAATATTTGGGGTATCACTTCCAGGACAGCAAACCGGCGGTCCTCCAACATCTCGCCTAGCGGTCTTCCAACATCTCACTTAGCGGTCCTCCAACATCTCACCAAGCGGTCCTCCAACATCTCACCAAGAGATCCTTCAACATCTCACCAAGCGGTCCTCAAACATCTCACCAAGCGGTCCTCAAACATCTCACCTAGCGCTCCTCCAACATCTCGCCGAGTATTCCTCTAACATCTATCCAAGTGGTCCTCCAACATCTTACCTAGCGGTCCTCAAAAATCTCACCAAGTGGTCCTCAAAAATCTCACCAAGTGGTCCTCCAACATCTCACCAAGTGGTCCTCCAACATCTCACCAAGAGGTCCTTCAACATCTCACCAAGAGGTCCTTCAACATCTCACCAAGCGGTCCTCCAACATCTCACCTAGCGCTCCTCCAACATCTCGCCTAGTATTCTTCCAACATCTATCCAAGTGGTCCTCCAACAACTTGCTTAGCGGTCCTCCAACATCTCACCTAGCGGTCGTCCAACATCTCGCCTAGCGGTCGTCCAACATCTCACCAAGCGGTCGTCC
This sequence comes from Gammarus roeselii, assembly GCA_016164225.1. Lineage (NCBI taxonomy): Eukaryota > Metazoa > Arthropoda > Malacostraca > Amphipoda > Gammaridae > Gammarus > Gammarus roeselii. The sequence continues at coordinate 12,761 of SDVV010018701.1, forward strand.
AACATCTCACCCAGCAGTCCTCCAACATCTCACCTAGCGGTCCTCCAACATCTCACCTAGCGGTCCTCCAACATCTCACCTAGCGGTCCTCCAACATCTCACCAAGCGGTCCTTCAACATCTCACCATGAGGTCCTCCAACATCTCACCTAGTGGTCCTACAACATCTTGCCTAGCGGTCGTCCAACATCTCACAAAGCAGTCGTCCAACATCTCACAAAGCAGTCGTCCAACATCTCACCCAGCGGTCCTCCAACAGTGCTCCATACCCGCCAAAGCCCGTTTTTTTCGCCTCAAGGATTATCATCCGCTGTCTCTCTCCACGCGAAGCACAGCTATTTCCGGCAACACAGCCCACGCCGATCCAACTAATAAGACAGGATGCCATGACACGGGATTTGGTGGTGTTGACAAGGAGGGTAGTCATCGCAGGTGCCGCAGAGAGGCTGAGTATCAACAACCTCAGCTTCGCGTTGACGGCGAGGCGCCGTCAACACCTCTCCTGCGTCGCTGCCGCTGCGGCGACGTCTTAACTGGTCTAAGAAACACTTCAAAACCATCAGAAAAGAAACATAACAATTTAGCTGATGACTAAAACTCGCCGAGTTCAAAATCAGATTCGCTTGATCGTCGCGTTCTTCCCACCAAGAGACTGCGCGGAGACAACAGTGAATTTTGTTATTAAACAAAGTGTTTGAAATTTGGAAAGTCACACTGAGGTACTTGCTGCTTATTTAGAAGAGCTAATTTCCACGGTCAACCGGAAACATTCCATGTGACTGGAGCAGTTTCATTGTGACAAGCTTCTAAATGGTTTTGGTACCTGTAAATTGATAGCTATGCTTGAGTACACCGCCAAGCAAGTACAGTGTTAGTGTGATCACTGGCTTTCAGCCTCAGTGGAGATGGACGGAAGACATAATTATTTATACCAATAT
>SDVV010018702.1:0-13697 GCA_016164225.1 Gammarus roeselii
GCTATATTTCTATTTTTCTGTACATAGATGTCTTATTCGTATATAGTTGAGGTATAATTGACTCTTTCTAAGCGGTTGGAGGCTTGGTATCAGCTTGATAATGAATTTAGGCTACATTTTAGTTTTTCCATCTTGTTTTTCCCATATGTATATAATATTTATTTATTATTTGCTTCCATGTTCCACCGGATTCCCAACGCGAAGTTAATGCAGATTCCCCCGTAGAGCGGTATGTATATAATATCAATAAGAATAGTATGGTGTATTAGTTTGGCAGTTGATGGGTTGATGTATATATTTATTTGGATGCACTAGCTTCGCTACGAGATTCTGTACACTCCATAACGCATTATCCGGGTTTGAACCAGATATATCGGTGTTCCATTGACGCGGTGTTCCAAAAGCGCGAGTAGCTGAACGACAGGTTATATTGTAAGTTATTAAAATGTGTTATGTGTAATGTTAATGTTGAATTTGTATTGTTTTCAGAATTTTGAACAGTTGTCTCATACACCTACAGGAATTATTAGGATACTTTAGGTTTGCAGCGTATATGTAGCACACTATTTCAGGCATAATTTGGTTGGTTATTGCATCATTCTTCTTATTTTATTATAACTTGACCTGTTTTAGTATATCATCATTTAGTTTTGGATATTCTCTGTACATTTTCAATCTTCGATGCAAGGTATTGAGTATTGTATACAAAATTAGGAATATTAGGATATATCACTTCTGCAATGTCGAACATTATTCCAGGTATAATTTAGTTAGATGTTGTTTATTTTTAGTGTTTTATTTATATTTTTTACATCCTGGTACAATGTTTGACGTGGATATTATAGATATGGACGATTCTATTCGGTACAAACTTGATCTTGCTGTTACCTAATTGTATATTTAGTGTAGGAATATACATCAATGTTATGGAGGAGTTAGAGAGTCTCCTAGGCCAAAGTTCGTTGTGGTCATGTTTATTTGTTAAGTAGACCGTTGTAAAATGACGAATGGGTCCTGTTGTATTACAATTTTTAATATCGGTTAGAGCAGAGTAGAGAATTACGTAGTTATTTATAATTGTTATATGATTTATTCACGATTATCGTAGAAATGTATGTTTAAGAGGGGTAAATCCGTACTGCATCATTGTGAATTTTTGTCATTGATCCTTAGCAAGTGTGTAGTTTAACGTTTTAGAAGACGATTTACTGGATGGGTTGGTCCTTGTGTTGAGGGAGCTTACACTCTTTGGTGGTCATTTGGAGTTCATCCATGTTCAACGTGAATTTGTAAGTTCTTGTGGATGTCTGTCTCAAGTTCCGTAGGGTTGTTAGAGAGGTTACGCGACAAGCTACTCATCGTTGTAGTGATTACTTAGGTCGTCAGTTAACAGATGCTCAGATGTTTGTGATCACACCCTTTGAGACTTATGTCAGGCTTATTCCTGACTGCTGTACTTGTGTATAGATTCCTGATTATGTCCAGGATGTGACTTTGTTCGACGTTTTTCAGAGATTATGGACTAAACAGATGCATGGTATGTCTGAGGAATTGTACCATGACTGGGTGTTACCTCTAATTTTGTTATACATCAGTGGTCGATTGCGAAGAAGTGACCTATTAAAGCATTGTTGAGTTCGTTGTTAAGACACAGTAGTCCCAGCTGTCTTTTCTTTGTTTCATTGTTCAAGATATGAGTTTTTGGGGTAGTTGGAGATTTCCATGTATTCAGCCAAAGGAGCTTTCCGCATTTCCGCCTCAATGTCGGCCACACCTTTGAAGTGGAGCTGCAACGAGTCAGTATCCGAGTAGATGAGCGAGACGTTGTCCCCGTATTTGGGTTCCAATGTCTCATAAAAGAAGCAGTAGACTTTTGCTCTAGCTTCTGTTTGAAGATGATGAGATATATATTTATATATCTACGATATCTTTGGTTACAGAGTGCAATTTCATTTGGAGATAATTAGATCGCATTTTCAATGCTAATCATACTGTATTGCAATTCATTGGATGTCATGTTGCATAACTTCGAATTTCATTGCTAGGTATTCGAGTTAAATTTAGGATATTGCAAACAAACATTTATAAGCTATATTTGTATAGATAATAAAAAATTTGACACATATATATTAGGGAATAACATGGGCTTATCATTTATACGAGAACATACCTATCCACTCCGAAAATTCGATGGGAGCAACTTCGACTTCCCTCTCTGGTCTTATCATGATCTGATGTATCAAAGGCACTCGACGGCTCCTTTATCGATGATAATCAGCGTGCTTTTTCTCAACGCATTTTTTAAATTAGAGTGACATGTTCAAGACATCGAATACTTCCAGGCTTTTTCTTTCTGGTGCCGACATTCACATTCAGTTTATTTCCCAAATATCCGAAATATACGTAAATCTCCTAGCACTCAAACGTTTGAGACATGATTGTCTCTCTTCATGTTTGATTTCCAACAACTTCGAAACAAAGTCAGATATACATTTTACACTTATCATACCTGAAATCGTTTTATTATCCCATTTGATAATTCAGTTCCTCGCAACTTTATCAGTTTTTTTCACATGACATGTCCTCGGCATCACTGTCGCACGTTTCAATATCACTGTTACTGGTGTCCATTCTACGTAATGTATCCGACGTTTTCCCTTTATTTTTGTTATTTCCATTTCGTCAAAGGTTTGTGGCTTCCCCACCCGTTTCGATTTAGCCATTTTCACCCAATCTAAATACTTTCTACGTTTGGATGTTAGAGGGAAAGCATTTTCTTTACTGCTCGCACCCTGTTGAGCACTGTCTACCTCATTATTTCAGAAACCCAGTACCGGTTTATTATGTTCTATCAATACGAACTCTGCATCCCTAGAGTTTGTGTTTTTTTGTTCATTTTCAAGATTATCATATTCAGGATAATGGTGTGCCTTGAGATGACGCCAAAACCCAAACATGAAGCTTGATTTGCATAGTTTCATATCCGCAGTAAAAATAACACATACTCCGTATTTTTATTTGTTAAAAATATTTCCATATCAAACTGGGCGACATCCATCTACAACGAAAGCAGACCGTTAACTGAATGAGTACAAATTTGAGTCCAATTTTATATTTACTTCTACATGCATATACAGGATCGAAGGCATCACCTGGGCCGGCACTGTCCCGGTATCACGTGGTTATTTACACACATTTGAACTAATATACAGGATCATTCACTATCTGTATCATTTTACTATAGATCTGTGATGTAATGACAGCAGTTAACAAAATCTAGATTGAAAATCCCACCCAAGCTACATAATTAGCGATTCATATATCAATGTACGATGACCAAATCAAAATAAAACCAAATCAAAATTAAATCTAAAACCGAAAAAAAACGAAAACCAAAGGAATTTACCAATGTCAGATACGTTGATACCTAACCAAACCAATCCCACCAAGATGTACAAATTTTTTATGCTTTTAAATTATAATTATTCAAGATTTATTCGTTATCCATATCAAATCCCTTCACATTCTATTTTACGTACACACACATTCACGCGTTGTACGCATATTCAGTGCCGGTCACGGCATAATGTAGTTGTTTTCTGGGGTCGGTACCGGTTCCATGAAGGCATTTACACACATTTGTGCAAAAAGGGTTACCATACACTGACATATGCATTAATGCCCAGGCAACCTAACCTAACCATGTTGACTAATAATTATGCATTTCCATTCAAGTTTGATGATTTTGTATTATGTTTGGTCAATATTTATATGAGATATACATTTCAAATCCCTCCACATGGCTCTAGTTTTACGTTTTTTTTTAAATATCACACACAATGTAGTCGCATACAAACATTTGTATGCATATACAGGGGCGGATAACATCTGTATCATTTTACCTCCGATTTGTGATTTTTCCATTAGAACCACATCCCTACTTGTGTTACAAAATAATTAATATGGATCAGCTTCACGGTATGTTAGGTTAAAATAACTAATCATCCTAACCTAACCTAACCTACTGTATCCATGAATTATGTATTATCGATCGATTTTTCATGCTTGCATATGATTTTCTGTGTTTTAGGATTAATACATAACAAATATCTCCACATGACTCCCCATTTTGATCTATCCTTTGCAGTTTTGATACACACTTCCAATTTGATCTAGCAAATTTCATCCGTTTGCATAGTTAAATACTGTAACCCATTAATTTATATCCGAAGATATAAGGAACCAGTGACTCTAATTCAATATTAAATTGACTAAACTATAAGAATGGTAACATTCAACTTTGCTTTGTAACGATAACAGGTTAATTCAACGAGAATAACTTCCACGTCAAGCCGGAATAGGTATGGTCATGAAGTGCCACCGTTGCTCGGACTCCACATCCCTGAGAAGGTGGTGGATGAGCCTTCGTCCGGGCTGGCTCCGTGCTACAGTCAATATCCGAAATCCGAGATGAGTCATGAATAGTATTAATTTACACCCTCAACTAGAGAGAAATAACCTGCAATCTAACAAGAGCCGATACACGGTACTAATATTTTGGTCAATAGATGCCAACTTCGCAAGACCGTTGGATTCCGAAACGGAATTAAATAAATGCCTATGCATAAATGTAAGGAGACAGAAAGGTCCAGATATAGAAATACTATGGGTTTAAATATAGAAAGTATTCCTGGATTTAAATATGAAATAATTTATTGGGTTTAATTATGAAATTACTCATTGGGTTTAAATATGAAATTACTTATTGGGTTTAAATATGAAACTACTCATTGGGTTTTTAAATTAAACTTTTCATTGGGCTTATGTATGAAATTATTCCTTGGGTTTATGTATGAAATTATTCATTGAGTTGATGTATAAAATTAATCATTGGTTTTATGTATAAAATTTATCATTGGGTTTACGAATAAAATTATTCATTGGGTTTATGTATAAAAGTATTCATTGAGCTTATGTATAAAATCATTCATTGGGTTTATTAATAGAATAAAACCATTGAGTTTATATATGAAATTGATTGAGTTCAAATATGAAATTCATTGGGCTCAAATTCGAAATTCATTGGGTTTAAAATGTAATTAATCATAGGCTCAAATATGAAATTATTCATTGGGTTTCAATAAATGCAAAATATTAATTGGGTTTGGATATAGAATAAATTGAACAAATGGGGTTGCCTCTTAGTTCGCCATCTGCAAGACAAGCAATATGTTTTCTCATGATATTGGTTTTTATTTAAAAAAAAGGAAGTGCACGAGACTTCATTCGGGATGACCCGAATGAATAGCAACAGTTATCCGAATTGGGCAATAAAGACAACTCTCATCCTCACCATTATAGTCCAACTTAGTGACGCTGCTGATGTGTCCAGAACCGTGGGTGTATGCTAACCCAGCACGCTCGGACGACCGTCCAGCTAGATGGCCCCTTCTTCCTGGAGTATTATTCGAAGTTCGCATACAAAACGGTAGTAAGATAGAAGGCCGCTTCTGGCTATTCCACAGGGCGAGTCCTCTAGATACTTCCAATCCTGCCAAAGGTCCCCGCTGGAAGTGACGAAGTACACCGATGACCAGGCACAGATGGAAATACACCAATCTGGGACCACAATCAAAGTCCCGATATAGGATAGGATGCGTCGTGTCTCACTGCTCATGTGCCCACGCCAACCCAGCGCGTAAAGAATGCCGAAGATGGTCCACCCTGGCTTACAGCGCATAAACTCCCCGAAACTGGCGTGCTAATGAGTGTCGACTCCTGCCTGCAACAAATCGAAGCAGAAGCGACGAGAGCTTAATGTTCTGGCTGACGATCCGTGATTGGTGGACTTGGGCATGGTGGAATGAGAGTTTAATTTTTTAGAACACGGGACAAAACTTTGCCACCAGACACGAACTTATCGGCTCATATTTCTCCCAACAATTACATTGTTGATTGATTGTTATAGCTATTTTTTCATATGATTTTTGCTTTTTGAATTGCGACAATTCTACATCACTTATACATGTTATTCACACCCATTAAAAACATAACCTAACCTTAAGTATGGTATTCAGTCATTGATATATGCATATGAACCCCTCCACACAGTTCTTTATTGAACTTACACTTAATTCTTTCGACTCCTTGGTCACTCTCGACCCATAATAATTAGCAGAGAGGCCAGATTTTCAATATTAAATGGTTTGAATATTACAAGTATTTCATATTTGTATTGAGTTTTACACAAACGAACACTCCGTCTCATGCTAAGTCTACCATATTTAGTTCAATATATCCTTTCACTACATCCCTTGATGACTTGAAACGGCTGATTTGCTTTTTCTTTCCTTTAATTTTCATATTCATGATGATGACTTCGTTTCAGATGTTGCCACACATTACTCGTGGATTTATGTTCATTAAATTGTATTTATTTTTTGCCCAGATTACAGACCCTTGTTACCCCATTAATTCTGAACAAACGAGGTTTCAAGCTATGCCCCATCTTTCCACAACAGAATCAAAATCTTGACTGAGCAAGATCTGATCGGATTTTGATTTATATCCTATCAATCTGTCACACATCTAAAACATTCACCCCGAGATAGGTTTATGGGTATCGTTACACGCCTTGAAACCTATTCTTTTACCGAGTTCAACAATTCGATGTCAACTCCGAATGACACAATGTTTGCAATTCATTGCTCAATCATTGAGTTAGGATAATATAAACATTTGAAAAAGATCTACATGGTATGTCACTATTTATTAGTATTAATTACAGATCTTGCTGGCATCATCAATACCATCTACCTCCTTTTTTTGATTTGGAACAGCATGGTTCGTACATTCAACCATACCCATCATCAATTTATTTTAGTTTCCTCTCAAAATCTTTCATATACTCCTTCATATCTTTGATGCGAATACCGAAGGCTGTTCCGTTCCCGTGAGTCCGCAAATGTAGTGCTTCTCCTATTTGAACCTTAATTATTCGAAACTTCTCCAATTCAAAGTCAGTCTGATCTTCATCTTTGAGGAATTGTTGCATATGATCCTGATTTTCTTGTGTTCTTAGGTTCATTTTTTTCCACTACCTCAGCTTTATTACAGTTTTGATGATGATTTTCCACTTGGATCATATCAATTTTGAGATTTGCTTGCTTATTTCCCTTGAACTTTGTTACAAACGACTGTAGCAAAGTTATTCAAAGCTGAATTCCTTTTTCCTTCATCCATATATGAATCCCACTCTTTTGATTCTAGTTTTACCCATTCTGAGATAACTGGTATTTTCAACACTAGTCAATATCTGTTCGATCCGACTTATATCATCTACGGAGTTTTCCTCTTACGTGTCACGTAAACTATTATTTTTGCCACGTGAACATTCATTGATGTCGATTTGAAGACGAGCGTCCTGCTCCACTTACAGTCAACGTAACACTGACTCCATTATCGGCATGCAGCTAGCTATTATATTGCGATTACATGCTTTTTTGCAAAACATTAGGCTTATCATCGCTCACCTCGGTCATCAACTGTGTATGTATATATATGTATGTACGTATGTATAAATGTACGTGTATAAGGTTTTGTACGTATGTGCATGTGTATGTTCAAGCGTATGTACGTTTATATGAGTGCAAACATAAGTATAACATAATTTAAAACTCAATACAATTTTATGATTTAAATTTAAATAAAATTTCATGTTTTTCGACGCCCAGATCTTTCTTTAGTAGCCAAGTTATCACTTCAATAGACCGACTTGGCTTTGTTCGGGCGTCGAAAAATTTGAAATTTTATTGTAATTTTGAATTTTAAAAATGTTATCAATTTTATTTGTTGATAAACTTTTTTTTAACTCGTGTACACTTACATACGCTTGAACATACACATGCGCATACGTACCCAGCCCTATGCACGTCATACATACATATATACACAGTTGATGACCAAGGCGAGCGATGATAGGCCTAATGTTATGCAAAAAAAACATGTAATCGCATTATAATAGCTAGCTGCATGCCGAGAATAGAGTAAGTGTAACGTTGAGCGTAAGTGGAGCAGGACGGCTCGTTCTCAAATAGACAACAATGAATGTTCACGTAGCAAAAATTAGTTTACGTGTTTTGGAAGAAGGAATCTCCGAAGATGATCCGATTCGGATCGATCAAATATTGACTAGTGTTCAAAATACCAGTTATCTCAGAATGGGTGAAACAAGAATCAAAAGAGTGGTAGATAACATTTGTACATGGGGGAAGGAAAAAGAAAGTCGGCTTTGGGTAACTAATGTCGTTAGATAACAGTCGTATGCAACAAAGTTTAAGGAAAATAAGAAAGCAGATCTCGAAATTGATATGATCCAAGGGGAAAATCATCATCATGACTGTAATATAGCTGAGGTAGTGGAAAACAAATTGTACCTAGGAACAAAAAAAATTTGAATCGAATGCAACAACTCCTCATTGATGAAGATCAGAATGACTCTGAATTTGAGAAGTTTCGAATAATTAAGGCTCAAGAAGAAGAAGTAATACATTTGTGGACTCACGGGAATAGAACACCCTTCGGTATTCGCATCAAAGATATGATGAAGTGTATGAAGGATAATGAGAGGAAACTGAAATATAGCGATGATGGGTATAGTTGGATGTACGGACTATGCCATCTCAAATAAAAAAAAGAGGTTGAGACGGCACGGCATGAGTGCCAGCAAGATCGGTAATTTATACTAATTAATAGTAATAAACTATGTTAATCTCTATTATTTGTTTATATTATCCTAAACTCAAAGGTTAAGCCATGAATTGCAAACATTGTGTCAGTCGGAGGCAACATCGAATTGTCGAACTCGGTAGAAGAATATGTTTCAAGACGTGAAACGATACCCATAAACCAATCTCGGGGTGGATGTTCTAAATGTGTTACAGATTGGTAGGATATAAATCAGGGTTCGATCAGATAATGCTCAGTCAAGATTGTGATTCTGTTGTGGGAGGATGGGCTATAGCTTCAGACGCCATTTGTTTGAAGGTAATGGGGTAACGGAGGTCTGTAATCTGTGCAAAAAATAAATAAAATTGAATAAACATGAATTCATGAGTAATGTATAGCGACTTCTGAAACAAAGTCATCATCAAGAATATTAAAATTATAGGAAAAGAAAAGGCAAATCAGCCGTGCAAGTTGTCAAAGGATGTAGTGTTAGGAGATATTTAACTAAATGTGGTACGTTCGTTTGGGTGAAACTGGATACAAATATGAAATACTTGTAACATTCGAACCATCTAAGATTGAAAATCTGGCTTCCCTGCTCACTAAGATGGGTCGAGAGTGACTACGAAGTAAAAAGAATTAGGTGTAAGTTTTGTAAAGAACGGTGTGGAGGGGTTCATATGTATATATCAATGACTGATTACCATACATAAGGTTTGGTTAGGATAGGTTTTTGATGGGCCTGAATAACATGTATAAGTGATGGAGAGTTGTCTCAAATTAAAAATCAAGAATTATATGAAAAATAGCTATAACAATCAAACAAAGATGTAATTGCTTCTGAAAACGGATGAAATTCGCTAGATCAAAATTGGAAGTGTGTATCAAAACTGCAAAGGATAGAGAAAAATGTGGATTCATGTGGAGATATTTGTTATGCATTAATCCTAAAACACTGAAAATCAAATGCAAACATGATAAGTTGATCGATACTACATATTTCTTGGATACAATTGGTTAGGTTAGGTTAGGAGGATTAGTTCTTTTACTTTAACATGCCGCGAAGCTGATCCACATGAAATATCTTGTAACACAAATAGGGATGCTCTTCTAATGGGAAAATGACATATCGGAGGTAAAAATGCTACAGATGTTAACCGCCCTTGCATATGCATACAAATGTGTGTATGTGTCTGCATTGTCTTTGTGATATTAATTTGAAAAAACTATGTGAAAAAAAAGCCATGTGGAGGGATTTGATATGTATATCACATAAAGATAATGACTAAATATATTACATTACCATCAAACTTTAATGGAAATACATAATTAATTGTTAAGATGTTTAGGTTAGGTTGCCTAGGTATTAATGCATCTGGCAGTGTATACTAACCCTTTGTGCACAAATGTGTGTAAATACCTAAATGTTACCGGTACCAACCCTAAAAAAACTACTACAATTTGCCGTGACCGGCTCTGCATATGCGTACAACGCGTGTATGTGTGTGTACCTGGTGTTTGTGATAGTAAAAAAAGTACGTAAGGTAGAACCATGTGGAGTGATTTGATATGGATAACGAATAAATCCCTGAATAATTACAATTTATAAGCATGAAATATGTTCTTCTTATTAGGATTGGTTAGGTTAGGTATTAACGTATCAGAAATCGTTAAATTCGTTTTGTTTTCCTCTTGTTATAGTTTTCATTTAGTTTGGATTTGGTTTTGTTTGGTTATGTTACCGTACATTGATATATGAATCGCTAATTATGTAGCTTGGGCGTGATTTATAATCGATATTTTGGTTGACTGTGTTTATTACATCACAGATCTATAATAAAATGATCTAGATGGGGAACGATCCTGTATATTAGAGCAATTGTGTGTAACCGTTAACATGATGCCTGGTGATGCCTTCGATCATGTATATGCATGTAAAAGTATATTTAAAATTGAAGTCAGATTTGTACTCATTCAGTTAACGGTCTGCTTTCGTGGTAGAATGACGTCTCCAAGTTTGATATGGAAATACTTTTAACAGAAAGAAAATACGGGATTGTGTGTTATTTGCACTGCGGAAATAAAACTATGCAAATCAAGCTCCACGTTCGGATTTTGGCGTCATCTCAATAGACACCATTATCGTGAATATGGTAATCTTGAAAATGAACGGGAAAACCCAAGTTCCATGGATGCAAAGGGCGTATTGATAGAACATAATAAACCGGAACTGGGTTTTCGAAATAATGAGATAGACATTGCTCAACAGAGTGCGAGCAGTAAAGAAAATGTTGTACCTCTAACATCCTAACATAAAATGTATTATGATATGGTAAAAATAGCTAAATCGAAATGGGGGTAGAAGCCCCAAACCTTATGGGAAATGGAAATAACGAAAATATGGGAAAAACGTGCAATACATTGCGTGAAATGGACACCAGTACCAGTGATATTGAAACGTGTGGCAGTGATACCGAGGACATATCATGTGAAGAAAAAGCTGATAAAAGTTGAGGGGAACGAAATTATCGATTGGGATATAAAAACGATTTCATGTATAATAGGTTTAAAATGTATATCTGACTTTGTGTGTATCAAAGTTGTTGGAAACAAAACATGAGGAGAGACAATTATGTCTCAAACGTTTAAGTGCTAGGAGAATTACGTATATTTCGGATATTTGGGGAAATATACTGCATGGAAATGTCGGCGCCAGTAAGAAAAAACTTGAAACTATTCGATGTCATATAAATATAACTATAATTCAAAAATTTGCGTTAAGAAAAAGCTTGATGACTATCATCGATACAAAAGCCGTCGAGTGCATTTGATACCGCAGATCACGACAAGACCAGAGATGGAAGTCGAAGTTGCTCCCATCGAATTTTCGGAGTGAATAGTTATGTTCTCGTATAAATGATAAACCCATGTAATTACCAAATATATATGTGTCAGAAGTTCATTATCAATTTAAAATATTGCTTATAAATGTTTGTTTGCAATATCCCAAATCTAACTCGACTGCTTATCAATGAATTTTGCAGCTATGCAACATGACGTGCAATGAATCGCAATACAGTATGCCTAGCATTGAAAATGCGATCAAATTATCTGCAATTGAAATTGCACTCGGTTACCTAGGGTATCGTAGATATATAAATATGTATATCTCATCAGCTCCAAACAGAAGATAAAACAAAAGTTTACAGCTTCTTTTATGAAACATTGAAATCCAAATACGCTCATCTACTTAGACACCGACTCGTTGTTGCTCCACTTCAAAGGTGTGACCGACATTGAGGCGGAATTGAGTAAAGCTGAATACATGGACATCTCCAACTGCCCCAAAACGTCATCCCTTGAACAATGGAACAAAGAAAGGACAGCTGAGACTACTGTGTCATATCAACGAACTCTACAATGCTTTACAAGGTCACTTCTCCGCAATCTACCACTGATATATAACAAATTTGGAGGTAACACCCTGTCATGCTACAATACCTCAGACATACAGTGCCGGCACAGGTGATGCCTGTGCCGGCACTGTATGTTTAGTCCATCATCTCTGAACAACGTCGAGCAAAGTCACATCCTGAACATAACCAAGAATCTATACACAAGGAACAGTTGTCAAAAATGAGCCTGACATGAGTCTCGATGAGTGTGATCACAAAAATCTGGGCATCTGTTCACTGACGACCCAAGTAAATCACTATAACGATGAGTAGCTTGTCGCATAACCTCTCTAACAACCCCTTGGTACTCAAGACCAGCTTTCACAAGAACTTACAAATTCACGTTGTACATGGACGTAATCCAAATGACCACCAAAGAGTGTAAGCAACCTCTACACCAGGACCAATCCATACAGGGAATCATCTTCTGAAACGTTAAGCTACACACTTGCTAGGGATCAATGACAAAAATCCACAGAGATACAGTACAGATTTACACCTCTTGAACATACATTTCTATGATTATCGCGGAAAAAAATCATACAACAATAATAAATTACTACGTATTTCTCCAATCGTCTCTAACCGATATTAAAAATTGTAATACACCAGAACCCATCCGTCATAGTACAACGGTCTACTTATACAAACAAAAATAGACACAACAAGCTTTGGCCTAGAGGACTCTTCAACTCCTCCAAAACATTGAAGAATGTTCCTACACTAAATACACAATAAAGTAACAACAAGACCAAGTTTGTAACAAATGGAACTTTCTATATATAATATCCACGTCAGACATTGTACCAGGATGTGAAAAAGATAGAACACTAAAAAAATATACAACATCTATCTAAATTATACCTAAAATAATGTTCTACATTGCATATAAAACTTAATATATCCTAATATTGCTATAATTGTATAAAATACCCAATACCTTGCATCGATGATTCAAACTGTGTATAGAATAAACAAAACTGAATTTATATATGCTAAAAAGGTCAAGTTATAATAAAATAAGAAGAATGATGCAATAACCGACCAAATTATGCCTGAAATAGTGAGATGAGATAAGTATTAAAAATTCCGAAAACAATACAATTGAACATAGATCAACCGATCTCTACTAAGTATACATAACATAATATAATATCTTACAATAAAACCGTATCGTTCAGCTACTCTCGCTATTGGAACATCGCGTCAATGGAACACCGGTATATCTGGTTCAAACCTGGCAAATGCGTTATGGAGTTTACAAAATCTCGTAACGAAGCTACTGCATCCTAAGAAATATATACATCAACTCACCAACTGCAAAAATAATAAATCATATTATCCCTATAGATATTATATACGTACGAAATAACTAAATAGAAACCACAAAACGTTGCCTAAATTCAATATCAAGCTGGCACCTAGCATCCAACCGCTAAGAATGAGTCAATTATACCCCAATTAGATAAGAATAAAAACATATATATACAGAAAAATATATACATAAAATCATTA
>SDVV010018703.1:0-13697 GCA_016164225.1 Gammarus roeselii
TATATATTTATAAATTCGCCTCACGTGAACAAAATAGGGGAATAGAATTTAGAAACGAAGGAATGAGTTCACATGACAGTTGTAATAAAATTGTGAACTAATTATTCATATCATAAAATGCGGGTACCGATCTAGCCTATCAGCTGTGCATAAACACGTCTCATAACTGAGCAGTCAGCAAACTATTGTTCACAGTCCATTACGTGTCATTGTGCTGACAGGGTTAACCATTGTGTCCAAATCCTCAGGAGGTTGCAGAAATGCTTTTGGTATGTGACTAAAAGACAGATGTAGTTCGATCACAGTTCGTTCATCAGTCCTCGTTCACCAATACTATTCATTCCTCTTGATCGATCGATCAAGAGGCTCGAAACATTCATCCCGTGTTATGAGTTGAATTGGAGATTTGAACATCGTTTCTTTCGTATTATGATGACAAAGTAGAAACTTATAAACTGTCAAATCAATCGAAATTCAGATTGGAAGAGACTGTTTATAAATGCGCATTTGACATTATAATTGAATCTCTGAAGACATTCGATTCAAATAAGAAATGACATGTAACATAGTAACAATGTCAATATTCTCTGAAGAGACGATTTAATTGAGTAATCAAAGAGCCCTGTAAATATTCCCGTAAGCAAATGTTCATGTTCTCTTGGTTATTAAATTACTGGTCATAATCCCTAACATATGGCTTTCATGCAGGGATCCGTGCCTTGGTGCAGTCTCGGTGACGTCATCATTGGGGAGTGAAGCGAACAATACCAATAAGTTAGGGTTCTACTTCAAATTCGTTTTTCTCCTCCCATTGGTCGTTCTTGACCTCTATAATAACGTCGCCAAGGCTACACGCATGCCGGCCAAGGTAGAAGGTTTAGCAATAACTCCCTCACCTGAGTCCTGGTGAGCTCGACACAGGCCTTCTTCAGTTCTAGGCCTGAGTGTTGTTTAGGCCACGGCACACTCGGGCTTACTGGACAATGTTTTGAATGCAACTTTACTTCTCACGCAATGAGGCCACATATGACCGCACATGACCACTTGTCATCAGGTTATGATGAATGTAAAGTTGATGCATTTTGTTCGTGCATTTTTTTGTCCGTGTCTATCATCATATTTTCGCGTACGCTGATCATAGCCCCCGGAGAAGTGATTCGTAATTTTTTTTTATACAATTGTTGTTGGTAATACAACAGATGTATTCAACGAATGTATTCAACGAGATTAAAAATTGAGGCTATGAATTAAAATGTCAACATCCATGATATTTTTTCATCAGTTGACTCTTTTGTTCGAACTATTTAAGTTACTTGTCCAGAAGACAAACTATTAGTTTCATCCCTACCGATATATCAACAACTATTGAAAGATTGAGTAGTTGAGGATCCAGCGGCGTCAGGCTTCAATGGATACAAAAAGCTCCGTTGAATGAGAACCACTTGACCGATAGAACTACATTCTATTGAACATAACCTCAGAGGAGTTAAACAAGTGTGAAGAGACTATGATGTTCGAAGCTCAGGTGTTAAATCAAATCATTTCGACTGTCGATGCGCTAGTTGATGCTTCCAAGAGTCTGTTGATGCGCTAGTTGATGCCTCCAAGAGTCTGTCGATGCGCTAGTTGATGCTTCCAAGAGACTGTCGATGCGCTAGTTGACGCTGTCAAGAATCTGTCGATGCGCTAGTTGATGCTTCCAATAGTCTGTCGATGCGCTAGTTGATGCTTCCAAGAAATTATCGATACGATAGTTGATGCTTCCAAGAGTCTGTCGATGCGCTAGTTAATGCTTCCAAGAATCTGTCGATGCGCTAGTTGATGCTTCCAAGAGTCTGTCGATGCGCTAGTTGATGCTTTCAAGAGTCTGACGATGCGCTAGTTGATGCTTCCAAAAGTCTGTCGATGCGCTAGTGGATGCTTCCAAGAGTCTGTCGATGCGCTGGTTGATGCTTCCAAGAGTCTGTCGATGCGCTAGTTGATGCTTCCAAGGCTCTGTCGATGCGCTAGTTGATGCTTCTAAGAGTCTGACGATGCGCTAGTTGATGCTTCCAAGAGTCTGTCGATGCTCTAGTTGATGCTTCCAAGAGTCTTTCGATGCGCTAGTTGATGCTTCCAAGAGTCTGTCGATGAACTAGTTGATGCTTCCAAGAGTCTGTCGATGCACTAGTTGATGCTTCCAAGAGTCTATTGATGCGCTAGTTGATGCTTCCAAGAGTCTGTCGATGCGCTAGTTGATGCTTTCAAGAGTCTGTCGATGCGTTTGTTGATGCTTCCAAGAGTCAGTCGATGCGCTAGTTGATGCTTCCAAGAGCCTGTCGATGCGCTAGTTGATGCTTCCAAGAGTCTGTCGATGCGCTAGTTGATGCTTCCAAGAGTCTGTCGATGCGCTAGTTGATGCTTCCAAGAGTCTGTCGCTGCGCTAGTTGATGCTTCCAAGGCTCTGTCGATGCGCTAGTTGATGCTTCTAAGAGTCTGACGATGCGCTAGTTGATGCTTTCAAGAGTCTGTCGATGCTCTAGTTGATGCTCCCAAGAGTCTTTAGATGCGCTAGTTGATGCTTCCAGGAGTCTGTCGATGCACTAGTTGATGCTTCCAAGAGTCTGTCGATGCGCTAGTTGATGCTTCCAAAAGTCTGTCGATGCGCTAGTGGATGCTTCCAAGAGTCTGTCGATGCGCTAGTTGATGCTTTCAAGAGTCTGTCGATGCGCTAGTTGATGCTTCCAAGAGTCTGTCGATACGCTAGTTGATGCTTCCAAGAGTCTGTCGATGCGCTAGTTGATGCTTCCAAGAGTCTGTCGATGCGCTAGTGGATGCTTCCAAGAGTCTGTCGATGCGCTAGTTGATGCTTTCAAGAGTCTGTCGATGCGCTAGTTGATGCTTCCAAGAGTCTGTCGATACGCTAGTTGATGCTTCCAAGAGTCTGTCGATGCGCTAGTTGATGCTTCCAAAAGTCTGTCGATGCGCTAGTGGATGCTTCCAAGAGTCTGTCGATGCGCTAGTTGATGCTTCCAAGGCTCTGTCGATGCGCTAGTTGATGCTTCTTAGAGTCTGACAATGCTCTAGTTGATGCTTCCAGGAGTCTGTCGATGCGCTAGTTGATGCTTACAAGGGTCTGTCGATGCGCTAGTTGATGCTTCCAAGAGTCTGTCGATGCTCTAGTTGATTCTTCCAAGAGTCTGAGATTTTTCTGGCAAACAGTTTACCAATGACACACGAAGCCCGTAATCGCTTAGAACAGTAATTAGGTCAAGGAACCTGCCTGACTAATCTGCAACGACAATAACAAGTTGGCAGCAAAGGATCATGCAGTGAACAATAAATGTTAACTGGAGGATGATGTGTTGAACATCAGGGTGGTTATCAGGAATGAACATATTTTTTATTAATTATCGCTAGCTACTTCCCATCAGATGGTATCTATCAGGTACCAAACTGATGGTACCTGATCACAATTACACTTTTTATTTCGATCACAATTAAACTAAGCCAGTTGCACTATTTATTTCGATGACGGGTTGTGAAACAAACATAACCCTATAATTATATATTGATTATTTCAGTGTGATAGAAAAACATGTTATATCTGTCGAGCGTAGTCGTCACAGGGTTATGATCTCTCAACCTACTCAGAAACATGTAGGATAGGACGATATTTTCCATAACTTATCTCGTTAAGGAATAGTGCAGATGGCGATTCTCCAACGACCCAACTTAACACAGTCCCATCCGCCTCTGTTTTTTTTTGTTATAACGCCCTCTGTCGTTTGAAACTGGAATGGGGATAGAAAACACTGGACGTATTCCTCTTGTAACATGAAGTACACACTCTATCCTATATACTTGAACTGTCACTGTCTACAAGAAGATCTACTAAAACAATATTCATTCCATCTTCATTAGAAATTTGATATTTTCTTTTATTTAACCTCTGGAACGATATTGCAGGATTTCTCAGACGAAGCCAGCTCAGTATTTCATAAAGCTTCTTTCATTATTGAATTGCTGTTTCATAAGAGTTCAATCGCACCGCTCCTCCCTATGCTTCCTCAAACTAATAACCTGGCTCATCTCATAACCGACCCAGCTATCATCATGGGTCGTGGGGAGTTATCATGATAAAATCTGATTGCACACTATGTGGTCTGAAAAGTTGTAGTTGTAGTGGAAATCTCACAGACACAGATACAGACACTAGGCCGAAATCTATCAGCAAGGGGGGGTGGCCGACGGCAAGGCTCACCTCACACTCTCAGACACTCACACTCGCCAATCTTAGCCCTTTTGCGCAAAAGGGTCCGACCGGGAACCCCGCAACACACCCTCCGGGTCATGAGTGCGGTTCGATAGTGTGACTGGTTTACCCCTGCCGCGTCTTGATGACTGGGCTCCCCCCCCTCGCCCACGACCATCCCGTCTCTCAACGATGTGCTTAGGGCGGAAACTCACATCAGGGCAGTGTCATAACTCATCCGTTCACCACCATTCTCCACTCACGCCTATTTAGTGCACGCTCTCTCGCTACCTCCACACTCATGTCTCTCCTTCCTAACGCCTTCTTCACACCATCCATCCACCCAAACTTCGGTCGCCCTCTAGGCCTACATCCACTCGCCTCTGCCTTCCACACCCTTTTCACCAATCTTCCCTCATCCATTCTCACCACGTGCCCGAACCATCTCAGAACACGCGAATCAACTCTGTCCTCTAACTTCTTCACCATCCCCGTTCTGATTCGAACCACGTCGTTAGTGAACCTGTCTCTCAGCGACACTCCAGATATGCTCCTCAAACATTTCATCTTGAAAACATTCAACAGTCTTCGCTACTCTGCTCTCACCCCCCCCCCCCCCAAAATCTCAGCTACGTACTGCACAGTTGCGACAATGACACTCTCATACAGCCCTCTCTTTCTTTCCATCCCTAACGCCCTGCAGCTCATTACGCTCTTCAGTGCACACAATACTTTACGCCCCTCCTTCACTCGCGACTTCACCTCAGTTTCCACTAGTTCAGTCTTCACCACATGGAAGCCCAGAAACTTAAAACACTGATTTTTTTCCAACAACTCTCCATTTAGAAGGACACTAATACTGATCGCATCGCAGTTCTCGAGCATCTCATTACCTTACTGTTAACCACGTTTACTCGGAGCTTCCTCCTCTCACACACTCAACCAAACTCACACACCAGCCTACATAGCTTCTCCTCTGGATCCGCCACCAAAGCCGTATCATCTGCAAACAGCAACAGGCTCAACTGCCAACTTCGCTTATTCGCTTTCGTCAGCTCCAAGCCACGACCGGGTACACTTGCGTTGAACAGCCAAGAAGACATCACGCAGCCTTGTCTCAGACCCACCTTCACAGTGAACCAATCACTCACTTCGCCTCCCAACTCTGACACAAGCTCGGTTGCCAACATATAAACTCAGAACCATTTTCAACAGCTTTACGCTCACTCCGTTTAAACTCAACACTCTCCACAGCACTTCCTTGTCAATCCTGTCGTATGCCATTTACAGACCCATGAAGGCTTAGAACACATCCTTTCCCTATGCAAGGTAATTCTCATAGACCTGTCGCACTGCAAAAATCTGATTGGCACACCCTCTACCAATCCTAAAGCCACATTGTTCCTCTCCAATTGCGCAATCCGTACATCCTCTAATCCTTTTTATCAACATTCTGCCATACAGATTACCGACCACCCACGACAAACGGATACTTCTTGAATTGCAGCATTCATGTTTATCTTATTTGCCCTTATACAGCGGGACAATGGAGACACTGCGCCAATCAACCGGTACCACGCCTGCCACAAAACTAATGTTCAGTAGCCTCACAAATCATCCGACAATCGTTATTCCACCCTTTTTCAAGCACTCAGTCGCAATGCCATCCTAACCAGGGGCTTTCCCTGTTTTCATCATTTCCACCGCCTCCTGCACCTCTTCCCTAGTGATGTTCGCAGCAAGTCTCTCTCAAAAAAACGGCATCCGCGCACCACCACCCACAGCAGCAATGTCAGCCTCTCTGTCTTCCTCGACATTCATTAATTTATCAAAATACTCAGCCACCAATTCCGTACACCACCACTTTTCGTCAACAACTGGCCGTTTTCATCTTTCACCGTCTCCTCTTATCCGGTCTCTTCCTCTCTCACCACCTTAACCTCTTGCGGAAACGTAAATCCATATTTTTCTCGATTGTGCCGGGGACCGCTTCAGCTGAAAGTATAACAATAAAAAATAGGCGGTACCGCTTCAGGTTCTGATAGGAAAAATAATGCCGGTATCGGTACTGGGTAACTAAGAAACTGCCATCGTTTGTAACGCCGGTATTTGTTCCGTCGGTACCTAAATCCTGAGTTAGAATAACTAAACACCTAGTTGCAGGCATAAAGGCATTAGAAGAGGGCATGCATTATGAATTAATGATTCCCACGTCAGCTTGACTCACATGTACATAATAATCATGGGAAACATATTCATTTGGTTGATTGATGCACCAAAATTCTTCGGCTATAAAACATGATAGTTAGAGTCAAGCCCTTTTAACAGGAAGGCCATCAGTGTCTCAGGCGTTCTTGCGTCAGGAGGAGTTAGACGAAAGAACGGATAAGACTGCTGCGTCACAGATTTTTGCAATCGCTCTATGCACTGAAGTTGTGTAATAGTTGTATTAAAAGTCCAATCAACAGTTCTGATGGAGTTTACAGGGAACAAGATTAGTTATTTTCCGAGCGGTATAAATGCATGAAAGTATTTTGGCCTTCTCGAAAAATCCTCTTCAATTGTATCTCTTCATTTTATTGATGCCAACTGTTAGACGTACTTCCTAAATGAATGTTATCAGGATTCGTGAATTTCATTTTTTTCTGTACATACTGCTTTTCCAGTTCATGTGACACTGCTTTCCAGTAACTTTTAAATCCTAAGAAAAATAAATCTTCCACACGTTCATAAATTTTTTGCATGAAACCAGTGGCTGTGAAATGAACGCGAATCGTTCCCTTTGGTGTTGGAGAGCAAGGCAAAAAAAATCAGCGAGTGAAACAAATTTTAATTGAAACAAATTTACTTTAAGACCACCAAAGTTTGTTTTAAATTTGGTCGTCAGCTTTGATTTTGATCAAGGGGAACTCTTGTTTAAATGAAAAACTGTTTGTGAGGCTTATATCAGACTAGTGCAATATTTGTTCTGGTGAAAATTTGTTAGATGAACCAAATTATATAAAAGGAATAGAACAATCCCCGGGTTTTGCAAAATGAAAGAACGGCATGCACGTGTAGCTCATATTAATCTCTTTAAATGTTCTTGGTGTACAAACTCAACCAATAATTATGAAATAGTTACATTGCAATTGAAAATCCATACGTGTATGATTGCCTCATCAGGCGTTAATATGAACGATGTTAAATATTTGTGTGTATAAATGTGACGAAAAAAAATATGTATATGAGTTGATACCTCAATGGTTTTGTCTCGTCTTTCAACTTTCTATTGAATTTCCAATCTATCGACTTCAAGGACAAGTGCGCTCTCTGGTAAAGCACACTTGTCCAGTTTGGGACCTTTACTCGTTCTGTTTGGTCCTTCGGCCTAGACAGTGTTTGGGAGCAGCTGGCTGAGGTGGTGCAATTCTCTGGTGATTTCTTCAATTCAGTAAAATACTGGGCTCATTCACCACTGAATTATCTACCATTTACTGAGAAATAGTAAGAACATTGACTACCACACATTGTCATATTAGGTGTCATTTACTAGGAGATACGCTCCTGCTTTGATGACATGTCTTTCACTTTCTGGTGCATTGCTGCGACTAAAGTGGGGCGGACAACGGCTGTCATCTCATGTAGAGTAATAATGTCGAAGCCATCAGCTGATCGCTGCCCTCAGTACATGTGGAGGGTTTGGGTGAGAAGTTGAGGTGGATACCTCCAAGCACCAATCAGGGTTCTTTTGCACCAAACGCTGTCTCTTGCATTTCACTACGTGGTGGCTGTTGTTGGACTAAGGAATGTATGAGTGATGAGTGAAGAAGGAGGAAGCGATGGCTGCCCATGAAACATAATTAAAGAGTTGTAGGGTCGGTACCCTAGAGCGTGAGTTACGTCATCTTTGATTGTTGTCCTGGGTAACATGATGGACATTAAGGTAGAGTGGAGAGCGCAAAAGCTTGGGATGTGAGAAGATCATGTTGTTGTTCAGCAAAACTAGGGGAGCAGGATATATCCTTGCGATGGGGCAAAAAGGGGGAAGGGGGCAGCAGATGAAAAACGGAATAAATGCGGTTAATGTGAATCTGAGTTATGATAGAAAAGGTGTCGGCGCTCTGCCTGACTTTGAGGCCTGACCTTTGAGATATATCAGTGCTGGCATACTCTCCTGTGCCTGCTCACGAGCCCCGACCTAGAACCTTGAACTCCATTGAAATATGTTTCGGAAGGGGGTACACAATACACACGCCTAACCGTTTTACTGTTCATGTCCTGTTTGTAAACAGAACGATGACAATTGGAATATATTTTTACTAGCAGAATTCCTCAAATTTTTTCATTTGAAAATGTATTATTAATACCTAATCGTCTCGACATCTTGTGACTTCTACGTATAGTAGAAGTCAAACATGCATAAACATCATCATATATGGTTGTATACAACACGAATTGGTGTTCACGAGATTCATCGTGTGATTCTTACTTATTGCAAACTGAACACGATATCGAACATACACGTTATAAGTTCCGTGGAAAAGGTGTTTGCATTCAAAATTCGTGCAGCTGTCAAAACCATTTGAGAGGATCGAATTTCCTGTTTAGTAAGTGAGAAATGTGGCACTGATCGTAATGTTACAATATTACCAAAATTCAACAGTGTAACTAATGTTAAATGGAATGCACGATCATATCCATTCAATAGATGACACAAACAATAATTATGTTAATTAAGAAGAAATCGTCCCTCGCCAACATAAATTCAACATTCATCGGAGTAGGAAATATTTGCATGGTAAAGTATAATTCCGATGTCGAGAACTTTCTAGAATGGAGCCCTGCAAACTTGCAGCATAAATGGAACCTTCATATTGCACCCGTGGCCGCACACAAAGAGCCGGCAATACTAAACCAGTATTTACGAGTCATGTACATGAAAAAATCCAGGTTTAAGTCTGTTAAGGGAACACACCTCCGAAAACTATGACAATCACCTCTACTCAATGCTAGCGCATCGAGGAAATAAAGTTCTCCTCCTACTCACTTAGTATCACATGTGTACAGTGCATGAAATCTGCACTCGGTGCCGCGGGCTCGTCAATTACTGGTCAAAAAACGGATAACAAACGAAGAGGACAAATGTCATAACTTCAAATACTAAATACAGTGGCAGTATTTACGCTTAACTGATTTGAGTGTTGCTGATTTAGAGTGTTTGGAATTGGACGGATGTATAGTAGAATGCAACTTGTATTACAAATGTAAACATTCAAAAATAAAAACACGACTAAGTTGAGAGCTGACAAAATTTGCAAAAGATCGCAGGGAATGTTTTGCCCTTCTACCGAGCTTGTCTGTAGCACGGAGGAATCAGGCAAGGGGGTAATAAAAACAATATCATGGTCAGTTTGCTCTCTTAGGAGGGACACTCACATATTTACATCATTTACATCCAAAATCTTGATGAAACAAATGGGTCAAAATACTGTTGGCTCTGCAGGTAGCCGATATCACGACAGCTTATAGTTGCCATGAACAGGCAATCATTCGTGCGGTGCAATCATGAAGGTTCGAAGATGTTATTGGTTCATGTTGTTGCCGCTCATGATGTGAGAGTTCTGGTAACCTCGCAACCAAGTTTAACAGCACCTTACAATATCAGCTCACTCTTTTTTAGCGCTTCATACACTAACTTTCCACTAAGGGATTTTTTTATTCTGTCTAATTTTGTCCATAAGGAAGATTCATCCGAGAAGATTTTGATAGCATCATTTTGATCATGGAAAATTTGTTGTGCTCAAAACTAAAATTGCCTTTGCACTGCTAGAACTGAACCTTAAAAAACACAAGGACGACGGCTGCAAGCATACTACTGACAATGGCAACATGGACAGTAATCTTGAAACAGCGTCTTTTGACGAGAACTGACACTCGAAACAACACAAGTTCGGCGGATGCTAATAAGACTACAACAAAGGTAACCTTGAAAATGTAAAGAAAACAGCGGCATTAAACCAAAACAGACGTTAAAAACAAGATGAGTGCGACGGCTGCGAGCAAACTCTATGTCAATGCGACATCCGTTGGTGCTGTTCACAGATTGGCTGCTATCCAAGTTGAGAATACAATACCATTCGGGGATCACAGCTTGTTCTAGATTTTCCGAACTTGCATTTTCCAAACTTGCATTTTTCATGTTCGTTGATGAATAGGCAACGCGTGATTCTCTCCATAAAAGTTTCCCTGTGAGTTTCCTCTAATATAAAGCCGACCAGGAATGGCAGCATCATCAACAACAGCAAAAACTACAGCGCAGTCACAACGTAGTATAAACATATTCCGAAAAAATCTTGTGAGGTTAGATATAGTTCTGATTAAATATTTTTGAAAATTTCTGCCAAGGACGTAAACTTATTATAAAATTGACCCCGAAGACGCTGTGTTGAGAGTATCACTTCCCTTTCCCCCAGACATATTTAATTACCGCATTTTTTTTTTGTTCGGAAAGCGAAGAAAGAACCTAAAGTTGTAGAGGAAGAGGATATCAAATAAAGTCTGTCGCAGGTCAACTGTCGACTTGACTTTCGACCCTGCAAAGATCACAAAGGATATAAGGGAGCTGAGGCCCTCAGGAGACACCGGCGGTTTGCAACAAGTGTTTGAGGGCAGCCCTGGAGGATGGGACTAGTGATAGGCTCCAGTGAATCCAGTCATTTCTTCGGAACCAAATTCAGCAGTATTATTGAAGAATGGACGGATACTTACTTATAGTTTGTGATGGTTTATTTTTAAACAAATAAAGAAAACCAGTAAATGAATTATTTCCTATTTATTGCATCATGATTACTTCACAGCATACGTTAGTGATCGGTTCTTTACAACGTTTAGTACAATTAGGCTTGGTATCGTTAACTGTGCGTTCGTCTAGTTTCTTCACCGCCAAACCTTTACACGACGTTCCTTGAGTATGCCATCGTCTGGTTGCCATAACGCTCAACTCGACACTTGGTTCCCGTAACACAAACCTTTACACGCCGTTCCTTGAGTATGCCATCGTCTGGTTGCCATAACACTCAACTCGACACTCTGTTCCCGTAACACAAACCTTTACACGCCGTTCCTTGAGTATGCCATCGTCTGGTTGCCATAACGCTCAACTCGACACTCTGTTCCCGTAACACAAGACATGAAATCAGTTTATGCAAAACGCATGTTAGGATGACTTTCGATCTGTCATGATCCTAATCTTATACTTTTTCCACATCCACAGACAAATTCACAACTAACTGTGATTATATTTCATTACCACGGCACAGTTTAGACTTCCGGCATTCACAATAACATCAATATTTTTGAACTTTCGACAAGCATTTGATAGCATTGAACTTACTATTTTACTCTCCAAGTTGCCATTATGTCGAATACGTTGATGGGCGTTGGATTGTTTTCGATTGTTCTTCCCCAACAGACAAACCACCTTGTAGTAAATTACTGTACTTCAAATATAATCAATATTTTTTATGACGTCTCTCTAAGTTCTGTTTTAGAGCCCGCATATGTAAATCTTCTTTATTAATGATCTTCCAAATTCCTCAAGTCTATTCAAATGCAATTTATTAACCGATGACAATGTACTTTATCTGTCTTATTTTTATTAAAAATCGAGAATGGAAATCACTGTAAAATAAACAGTGAGTTTGTATCTGAAAATAGTTGGCTCGACCAATTTTTCGAAGTGCATTTTCATGAAATCGGAAACGCAAATATTTCTGGGGAAAATTTCATCAATGTTCTAGGCATGAATCTTGACAGTCATCTCACAGTCAAATATCATATAGAATATATTTCCACTAAACTAAGCAAATCAGCTTGTCTCCTGAATCAAAAAACTTTCTTCCAACAGAAGTTTTGATAACTAACTACTTTTCACTAGCCATAAATTGAGGTATACATGCTCAAAACATGTAACAGAT
This sequence comes from Gammarus roeselii, assembly GCA_016164225.1. NCBI lineage: Eukaryota > Metazoa > Arthropoda > Malacostraca > Amphipoda > Gammaridae > Gammarus > Gammarus roeselii. The sequence goes on from SDVV010018703.1 coordinate 12,193, forward strand.
AAGCCGATACCTGGGCAAAAGATAGCATGCAAAATCATAACTATAGTTTCTTATACAGGACGCACTGTCATTCATTTCAAATCGACGAATATTCACGACACATAGGATATTAAAAGCTTCCAAATAGTAGTCGACGTGTTAACATCATTCATGTGCATCTCCTCGAACATTTACAGCACCAGCCTGATGTACGTTCGCACTCAAAAGTCATGAAATATCACATGGATTAATAAGTCTAATCTGAAGACACAATTTGTCTCATAATATTAATACTGTTGCTATAACTATTTCCTATTATATCCACCATGTATCAATCAATATATATATATTTTTTTCTTCTGCAGTTTATTGGTATCAAATTTTTTTTTACATATAGTTCTCTCAGTTAGGTCACTTATAGGATAGGTTCAGGTTTGGTTAAGTTGCCCTAAAAGCATTTCACTTCTCCTGTCTAACATTTTATTTTTGTGTTTAAACTTTGTTCATAATCCTACTAAGCATGCAATCAAGTTTATGTTTGGTTCATGACTGTTAATTTGAAACATGTTAATGGTAAAAAAAAATGTTTCAAGGTGCTTCATCCCGTAACATTCGTTCACCTCTTCCCGCCTCGAGGGCTTGCTGGACGCGGTCGCAGGACATCATTTCACACATAAATTGTATTTTTCGCTTTGGTCTCATTTCCATTTTTGTCGCTGAATAGTCCAGACGATAACTTACTTTGTTCAGGTGTAATCTGATACAGGACGGCATACTCTACATATTGGTTGGAGAGCTTCAGTTACCGACATCATAGAGCGCAAGATAACGAGGAAGGTCCTGAAATGGAGAGGACGACGGTGAGAGGTAAGACACCAGACCTGAGGTCATCAGTATTCCCAGGAGAGGAAATTGGAATGAGGGTATTTCAAAAGTTCGACGCAAAACGCAAAACGGTGCGTGGTCATAATACCCCTAGGGGGAGGGTGGAATGTCTACCATTCATCCACTTGACTGATATTAAACCTGATCATTTTGACCTTTCCTGTCAGCTTATATAATTTTTTCTCATCAGGTTATGATTAAACAGCTGTATGTTTTTCAAAGAGTCGTGTCTTGTCAGTTTAATGGCATTTCAACAAGGTTGGAAAAGCATTGATTTAAATACTCTTCTTGATCACATATTGAAAGAGGATTCAGTTGAAGTTGACCTAAATTAACTGCTCTAATTCGCATTCATGTCAGAGAGTTTGCAGATGTGATATGTTCCACAGCACCAACGCATTGCTTGAGTATCCTATCAACATCGTTGCTGTTGTTCTCTTCACTACCAACTTTAATAACGGCAAGGATTCGATAAATCCATTCACCCGAAAGGATTTGAATCGTTCCTGAAAAACAGGAATAGGAGTCGTAATGCAGTCGCAGGGTGTCTGCAATTGTGTTAGTGAGAAGAACCATTAGCGATTTGTCAAGGGAATTATGTGGTCTGCTCGGCAATGTTTTCGGTCGAATTCATATATATT
>SDVV010018704.1:0-13696 GCA_016164225.1 Gammarus roeselii
ATATAAGATGCACGCACCTGTAACAAAATGAAACGTGTAACAATAATAATAATTTTTATTAAAAGAAAATTCCGTTATACATGGAGGCCACCAAAATCTGACTACAATTCAGGCCAGAAAAGAACACACTGGTTTTAAGCCCTTAGCTAGTTCGAAGACTATTTGAGCATAAGGAAGTAAGAACAAGTCAGCATCAAGAACATTTCATAAAAAGGAGGAACACGCATATAAGAGTTAAATAAAAAGACAAAAACAATGAGTAAAAGAAAAGTCATGGTAAGGTAACAACAGATCTGACAGTGCTAATTAAGAGTTCATACAGGACATACTAAATAAAAACTTTTTAGGTAAGTGAACAGATAACTGTAATCTAATAAAAATGCGCATGAGTCAGTCATTCTAAAGACACCATTACGACAACATCAGATATTTTAACCTACGTTTGAAATGCAGGACATCATGTGACTGTTTAAGTTCGAATGGGATATCGTTCCAAGACTTTACTTCTCGATATACGAACGAGGCACAGAACCTAGAGACATTTACCGCTGGATAATTTAGATTATTTAAGTAACTAAATCGAGTATTGTAATCATGAACTATTTTATTTTCACATATTTTATCAGCGAAAAAACTATTGGTTCCAAGAACGTAGTACTGAAAAAAAAATTACCAGCACAAAAAATCTATCGAGATTACTTAAATTGAATAAATATAGCTTCTTATAAACTTCCTCAACAGGACTATTAAAATCACATAGGATAAGCCGTACACATTTGTTTTGAATTGAGCATAGTCTATTTAGTACAGTTTTGTCAGAGGCGCCCCAAACTTCAATACCGAAGAGTAAATAAGGGTACACAAGAGACAAATACAGTAAACGCAGAACACTCACAGGAACGAGGGGTGACAACTTTCTTAGGATACCACATGATTACGATATCTTCTGATTAGAGAAGGAGATTCTCCGATCCCCAATTACACCCAAAAACTTAGCCGTCTTTGCAATAAGGACATTAACATTTCTAATTGCTAAGGGGGTGCCAATGTTGTCAGATTTGGTTTTATAATCATGAATGAGGTCTTAAAAATGTTTAGGTATAGTTTACTGCAACCCTGATCAATCGTCTGAAGTTCGCTGTTGACAGTAGTGCAAAGATCATCAAGCTGCTCCCCCTCCACCAGCGCAGTTGTATCGTCAGTAAAGTGTACCAACCGGAGTGCAGTGGAGGAACTCGCCATATCATTGATACACAGAAGAAACAGTTGAAGGCCCAAAATTGAGCCCTGAGGTACACCCACAGTCAAGGAGCGAGGTTCAGATGTAACGCCATTATTATCCACAACCTGCTCTCCATAACTCAGATGCAACTCGAACCACCGCAAGGAGTGCCCACGGATGCCCAACCTCTCAAGCTTCGACAGCAGAATATGATGTTGTACATTGTCGAATGCCCTGCTGGAGTCAAGAAATATTGCTATGAGATACTTCCTGGAATTTAGGGCTTCATGCGCCCGCTCGACATACTGCAGGATTGCCTCTATTGTTGATTCCCCCTTCTGAGATCCAAACTGATCAACAGATATCAGAGTGACACGATCAGAAAATTAAATAATGAGCGAGGACATTGCTTGCTTTTTCGTAGATTTTGCTCAGGAAAGGTAAAGTCAAAATAGGTCGGTAGTTGGAAACTAAATTAGCTGCCTCACTTTAATGAATTGGAACAACTTGAGCCTTTTTTAACACTTCTGGAAATACGCCCTCAACAAAAGAAGAACTAATGAGTTCCGAAATAGTCGGAGAAATTGTATTTGAAACAAATTTATAAACGAATGATGGGATCGATGGAAGAGGACATCCTTTGCTTTTAAAAGACTTGATAATTTTTGACACTTCACTAGAGTCTGCTGGAAAACAAGCATAAGAGTTATCCAGTTGTGTCGCATATTGTTTGGGATCAATGTTCACAGGAGGAATTTTAGCAGCAAGGTCGCCAGCAATCCCCGTAAAATACACATGAAACAAATTTGCAACATCAACAGTCGTCGATATCTCCTCACCATTGACAACCAACTTAAATTCAGTTCTTTTTTTAAGATTTGGTTGCTAAACACTGTTAATGCCCTCCCATATTCTGCGACTGTCGTTCCTATAAGACAAAAATGTATCATGATAATATTGTACTTTAGTTTTCCTAATGCGTCCAGATACCCAATTTCTCTACCTCTTGTACCGATCTAAGAGAGCAGGATCGGTGAGCGACAGGCGGTGCTTCTCAGCCACACAGCGGAGCAAGTCATTGGTCAACCACAGACAGGACGCACGCTTCTGGGATACCCGCTTAGTTTTAATAGGACAAAGTGGATTATAGAATTCGTACAATTTATCAATGAATATTTTACAGCGTGTTTCAGCATTAAAAATATTGAATGTGTGGGATTCACTTACAAAGGCTCCTAGTTTGTTTTGGAGATTTTTCAAGTACCAGGAGAATGCGAACCGAATTTAATTTCGATCCTAGAGGAATCAGAGGCAAGCGCATTTGGCAGGATCAGAACAGTAAGGAAATGATGACTAATGTCAGCAGCACTGCTGCAAAGAATTCATCAAAATGTGGTCAATCGTTGTGGAAGTGCCCGCGGTAACACGGGTCGGAATATTAATAACAGGAATAAAATGAAGACTATACAAGTTTTCAATCAACTGATTACCATCCTGAGGTAAAGATTCTAGACTAATACCAATGTTAAAATCACCAGCGATTACAGAACTAGTTGCCTAAATATGATACTTATTTATCATTTCATGCAATACATTATTGAAATCACGCATAGGTATGCATAAAAGTATTAACATGGTAAACTTAAGATACTGTCACGTCACGCAGCGACTTTTTCTGGATCTCTAGAAATGTTTGGATCCAGGAATGTCTTAATCTAGGAATGTCTGGATCTAGGAATGACAGTGCCTGCATAACTGCATTTATTATCAAATACTACAACTTGAAACCATAACAATCCAAAAATATAATCACAGGGGTTTGTATTTTTTTCGATTCGCACCTTTTTTATAAAATACAATCGCTATTTACTCAACCAGCAAGCAATCGAACATACCGTGTGATACTTACTCAATTGCCGTGCATCTATGCAAATGCTGGGTAACTCGATTTCCGGGCATGCATGCAAATGCTGGGTAACTCAATTTCCGGGCATGCATGCAAATGCTGGGTAACTCAATTTCCAGGCATGTATGCAAATGCTGGGTAACTCAATTTCCAGGCATGCATGCAAATTCTGGGTAACTCAATTTCCGGGCATGTATGCAAATGCTGGGTACTTGGATACTTACTTGGATACTTGGAGTTTCTTCGCGATCCACAGCGGGTCACAGAGTGGCTGCCACCTAGCCCACATCCGTGTGGCAATCTCCACTTGTGCTGCGGACCAGCATTTGCATGTTGTAGCCACATTCGCCAGTCGGATTCCGGCTTGGCGTCGCGGTTAAGCAGGGAGTTGTTCCCACCGTGAGGGTATCCATTAATTTGGGGTCGATCCGGAACACAGCTGAGGTATTTATCCAGTCGGCTCTTGAACCTCAAAATGTTTGCTGTAGCTGACAGTTGTGGCACCCGTTTGATCTCACGTACTCCCAATGGCATTCGGTTGAATAACCGAGGTGCCCGGCACGTGAAGCTGTTGAATGCAACTGTTTGCATTGCTGTGCCGCCCGTCAGTTTTGGCACTTTGAAGCAACACATTCTGCCAATTCTTGCCTGGTTCCTCACGGTCACTTTTGTTACAATTTTTTCATTCACATTGACAGTGTAGCCTTCCAGAATCTTCCAAACGTTTATGACCACGAATCTTTCAAAACGTCTTTGGATTAGGTATAGCTTCAAGGCGTTTAATCTATCGTAATAGTCCATTTCCTTTACCTCCCTAATAAAAGAGGTGAAGCTTCTTTGCACTGTTTCAAGTCGCTTCAGATTTTTCTGCTTATGTGGGATACAGAGAGGAGAGCAATTGTCAATGACTGGTTGGATGAGTTGTTTCCAAAGAGTCAACATTGTCCTTTTATCTCTAGCCAGAAAGGTTCTCATGGCCCAAGGACACAGTCTTCTGCCACTGGCCTCAAACTTTGAAATTTGTTCATGGAAAGAAGCATTGTTTTGCATTAGTACGCCTACATCACGCAGGCTTTTTTCCCTTCTATTGCTGTATTATTACTAAAATTATACGATGCTTTGGTTTTTAGATCGGAATTTTTTCCGTATCTCAGTGATTCAAATTTAGATTCGTTAAATTGCATTTTGTTTTCACCAGCCCACTTGAAGATTTCTTTCAGATCAGTTTGCACCTTTTCTACATCACTCAGGTCATTGACAATGCCTAGTACTCTGGTATCATATGCAAAGCAAGAGACTGATGTATGTGGACAGCTTTGGCCGAGATCATTAGCCAATATTAAGAAAATCAGTGGTCCAAGCACAGTGCTTTGTGGGACCCCAGTAAGGACTTCCACTGGAGCAGAGATTTTTTCCATTCACTACCACACTTTGAGTTCTGCCCTTCAGAAAGATTTTGATCCATTTGAAAACATTTCCCTGGATACCGGTGTTATATAGTTTTGATAACAGTATACTGTGATTTACTTTGTCAAAGGCCTTGGCCTTCGACTTTGCGGGGTAACACAATTTCCGGGCATGCATTCAAATGCTGAGTAACTCAATTTCCGGGCATGCATTCAAATGCTGGGTAACTTAATTTCAAGGCATTCATGCAAATGCTGGGTAACTCAATTTCCAGGAATGCATGCAAATGCTGGGTAACTCACTTTCCGGGCATGCATGCAAATGCTGGGTCAATTAATTTCAAGGCATGCATGCAAATGCTCAGTAACTCGATTTCCGGGCATGCATTCAAATGCTGGGTAACTCAATTTCCGGGCATGCATTCAAATGCTGGGTAACTCAATTACCGGACATGCATTCAAATGCTGGGTAACTCAATTACCGGGCATGCATGCAAATGCTGGGTAACTCAATTTACAGGCAGCCATGCAAATGCTGGGTAACTCACTTTCCGGGCATGCATGCAAATGCTGGGTCACTCAATTTCAAGGCATGCATGCAAATGCTGGGTAACTCAATTTCCGGGCATGCATGCAAATGTTGGGTTACTCAATTTCCGGGCATGCATTCAAATGCTGGGTAACTCAATTACCGGACATGTATGGAAATGCTGGGTAACTCAATTACCGGGCATGCATGCAAATTCTGGGTAACTCAATTTCAAGGCATGCATGCAAATGCTGGGTAAATCAATTTCCAGTCATGCATGCAAATGCTGGGTAACTCAATTTCAAGGCATGCATGCAAATGCTGGGTAACTCAATTACCGGGCATGCATGCAAATGCTGGGTAACTCAATTTACAGGCATGCATGCAAATGCTGGGTAACTCACTTTCCGGGCATGCATGCAAATGCTGGGTCACTCAATTTCAAGGCATGCATGCAAATGCTGGGTAACTCAATTTCCGGGCATGCATGCAAATGCTGGGTAACTCAATTTCCGGGCATGCATGCAAATGCTGGGTAACTCAATTACCGGGCATCCATGCAAATGCTGGGTAACTCAATTACCGGGCATGCATACAAATGGCGAGCAACTCAATTACCGGGTCCATTGCTGATAGACTTTTTGCCACAGCGATTATAAATGCGAATAACGTTACCTGTACATGAAACTGCATTCCAAGTAATATCAACGTTCCAGAATGTGACAAACCGTAGAAAAGAACATACGCTCGATTTCGATAATTGCTTCAGTTTCGAGAAAAAAAAATAAGTCAAAGCAAACGTGGTTCATCAATTACCAAAATGTGACCGGCGGTTCGAACACAATTCCAATTATCCTCAATCTTTTTCCTTACTCATCATAACTCAGTCGATATGTTCATCATAGCTCAGTCGACACATCATAGCTCAGTCGATGTGTGTGTCATCATAGCTCAGTCGATGTGTTCATCATAGCTCAGTCGATGTGTTCATCATAGCTCGGTCGATATGTTCATCATAGCTCAGTCGATACATCATAGTTCAGTCGATGTGTGTGTCATCATCGCTCAGTCGATGTGTTCATCATAGCTCAGTCGATGTGTTTATCATAGCTCAGTTGATGTGTTCATCATAGCTCAGTCGATGTGTTCATCATAGCTCAGTCGATGTGTTCATCATAGCTCAGTCGATGTGTTAAAAAAAGCTCAGTCGATGTGTTCATCATAGCTCAGTCGATGTGTTCACCATAGCTCAGTCGATGTGTTCATCATAGCTCAGTCGATGTGTTCATCATAGCTCAGTCGATGTGTTCATCATAGCTCAGTCGATGTGTTTCGTGAATGCATCCTTCAATCGTGCGTATGGAATTTTATAGATTTTTTTATGAAGTCGAATTACTGACTTCAGGAACCATGCGTAAAATGACGTCGCCGGTGGCATTTGACGGCGGAAACGTCATGTCAAACACGACAATTCCGTTCTTCGGTATGAACTACAAATTTCCAGTAAAAAAGCGTGGATTTTTTTCGATGCGTCAATTGATCAAAATGTTCGCCAGGAGCACCTACACGGCGATTGGGTAATTACTCAGGAAATTAATTCCCTTTTCGACTTATATACTTCCCAACTGACACAAGTTATGTACCTATCCGATATCGTTATAGAAATCGTTAGTGTATTGTATATGATTAAAATATCCCGTTCATCATCGATACCACAAAGCGACCAGAATAATGATCATTTATGCAAATAAAATGTTTAAATGCATGACCCAATGTGTTGGAGTGCCCGCGCACATCCAAAAAATATTTGAAAAAAACTGTAAGCGTGCATCTTAGTTTGATATGAAGGGTTTTTAATAAAATTGGCTCTTTTTCAGCCTCGATCCTGCACTCGTTCGAGCCTTTGTTGTACACTCGAACCGCAACAATCAACACATGCTTAGTGAGCAAGCAGATGACAGAGCGCGAGTTAAGGCTAGTTAATGAGGCCCATACAGCGCGGTTAATTACTTCTTGCACGCACTTAAATGCTTGTGCGCTCTCGTCATCTCCTGCAGGTGCGCTGCTGCCGCCCTCACCACTGCATTTATGATGCTTGGTGCTGTTTGTGGCTGGCCCAATACAGTCATCATTATTTGGGGCCGTGTTATTGGTGGCCAACTATTAACTGACGATAAGCCACCCTTAATTTCTGAAGAGGAAGCAGCAGCCGCAGTATCATGCAATCGCAAAACCAGTAGTAGCCGTCGCAGGACTAGCAACAGCCTCAGTACCAGTAGCTGCCGCAGTACAGTGCACATAGTTCCAGCAACTGCCTCAGTACTAGCAGCAGCCAAAGTACCAGCAGCCGGCACAGTACCAGCAGCCGGCGCAGTACCAGCAACCACCGCAGTACCAGCAGCCAACTCAGTACAGTGCAACCATAGTTCCAGCAACAGCTTCAGTACTAGCAGCCGCCAGAGTACCAGCAGCCGCCGCAGTAACAGCAACGGCCACACTACCAGCAGCCGCCGTAGTACCTGCAGCGGCGCAGTACTAGCACCCGACCACAGTACCAGCAGCCGTCGCAGTATGAGCAACAGCCACAGTACCATCAGCCGCCGTAGTACCAGCAACGGCTACAGTACCAACAGCCGCTGCAGTACCAGCAGCATGCAGTCGCCGTAAAAGGAGCTGCCGCAGGACCATCAACAGCCTCCATACCAGCAGCCGCCGCAGTACCATGTGACCGTACTAACCTCCATACCAGCAGCCATCCCAGTACCATATAACCACAGTTCCAACAGCAGCAGCAGCCGCCGCAGTACCATGCAACCTTAGTATCAGCAACAGCTCCAGTAGCCTCCACAGTACCACCAACGGCTACAGTACCAGCAGCCGTCACGGGACTAGTAACGGATACAATTTAAGAGCAGCCGCTTACCAGCAGCAGCCGCAGTACCAACAACGGTCACAGTACCAGCAGAAGCCGCAGTACCACCAACGGCCACTGTACCAGCAGTAGCCGCAGTACCACCAACGGCCATAGTACCAGCAGCAGCCGCAGTACCACCAACGGCCACAGTACCAGCAGCGACCGCGAGAGGGCACAGGAAGCGCGAGATGAAAGCAAGCGTTTTGTCGCGTCACTTCCCCTCATCTGTTCGTGGGGTGAGTGCTGTGGTGCCGGTGGGTGGTTAGGGGGATATTAACGGTTAAACAATATTGGGGAGAGCTCGTCACCGGAGCAGCCCCCACAGAGGGTTCATTTACTGATTGAACAATTCCCCGTGAAGGGTATCTTCCAATTTCCCTTTCAACGTGTTCAGTTATCCGCCTCATTACAGTATGTCGTTGAAATGTGTCATCCTGCGCACGAGTATCCTGTAATGTTCACTCTTGTGTAATCCGTTTCAAAATTTTGAAATTTTGTGTTAAACATTCGGGAGTAAAGGTAATATATATTTTCATGTTGGACAATTCCTATTAATTTTTTAAAGGTCCGTGTAAACAATATATTGTCACGAACAAGTAAATATAATTTGATCTAATTCATTTTACATTTTTTTTATAAATCAATAGTTCACTTCACTTCTTTCTTGGTATATTGAACAAAGAAGAATGTTGCCTGCCCACCAACAATATCTATAGATTTAGAGGTGTACCCTTAGTTACAAGTAAATATTAAGTATATTCACGAAACAAATGTTGCCTCCAGAGCAGCCCACTCTGACGCTTGGTGTGGCTGGAGTGTAATCAGAAGAACCATTACCCCGGCGCTATACGCAGCCTCGTCTCGTTCGTACGTTAAGCAAACAAACATTAGAGTCGGTTCTTCTCATTACCGGTCGCGATGCATAAAAGTATGGCACAGACAGCTGCGTTCACCAGTTATTGGGGTCGTTAAATGGATGAGTCAAGGTCATCAAGCTGAGAAGAATAGACGCTTCTCTTCATTTGGATTATAGCGAGTTGTGAGATGTTTCCCAGGCTCACACAAGAGCTGTACAGTCCCACTATCAACAGCTAAGGGACATTAGCGTACGGCAACTAAAGAGGATACATTACAGATAAGAGAGCCCGCAGAGAGAGACTGGGCACAGTGGATGTTGCACCCAAAATTGACAAACCTAATTTATAAATCTTGGTCGTACCAGTCGGAGAGACTCTCAGGTTCTATGAAGTTTTTGGGCAAGACAGCTCTTCCGACACTGCAGACAAAGACTATAGTTAGTAAGATCCGGAACTCATACAGTGTGTCTGATCGGTTTTGAAACACCCTCTAGAAGCGACTGGTGATTCTTGTCATAGAATTTATTTGCAAATAAAATGACGAACTTATAGAGAAAATGAAGAAGGTCATTCAACATCTCCTCTAGGGGCTGCGAAGTTGAGTGAACACAATAATACACAAGGAAAGGGACCCAAGACATCATTGCGGCAGATACGTCCAAATAACCCATTATATTAAGCTATATATGAGATTAAATAGCTGAGTATTAAATTCAATTTTACACGATGAGGCTTTCGACGACCTGTCAATCCCGTATTCAGGATACCTCGAACTGGAGTGTCAATTGTCCACACATTACCAAGGACAAAACGACTCACGGTTGGCGTGTTATTCCCTCGAAAGGATCGTTTGTCTTGGGAGTGAAGGATAACAACAATCTCCAGCTCTGCCATGCACCATCTCCTCTGAACTCTGGACGGAGTCTCCGATGCATCAGGCTAGTCATATGATTAAGAGGGAGCGTGTAGTCACGCTTATGTTATATGATAGACGTTAGGCTGGTCATATGATTAAGAGGGAGCGTGTAGTCACGCTTATGTTATATGATAGACGTTAGGCTGGTCATATGATTAAGAGGGAGCGTGTAGTCACGCTTATGTTATATGATAGACGTTAGGCTGGTCATATGATTAAGAGGGAGCGTGTAGTCACGCTTATGTTATATGATAGACGTTAGGCTGGTCATATGATTAAGAGGGAGCGTGTAGACACGCTTATGTTATATGATAGACGCCCCTCGCGAAACACAGCTACTATACTTCGAATTTTGGTTCTGTAGGACAGGCGGAGGAACGGAAAGGTGGAATAGACCAATAATTGAAGTGAAAGAAGATATACAAGACAGAAAAACAGGAAGAAATGACACGAAATGGCCTAAGTAAGAAGAAGATACGCCGTGATACAAAGGGGCAGCAATTTTTAAATTAAAAAAATACCGAGTGTGTTACAGTTACACCATACCGAGTGTGTTACAGTTACACAATACCGAGTGAGTTACAGTTACACACTACCGAGTGTGTTACAGTTACATAATACCGAGTGAGTTACAGCTACACAATACCGAGTGTGTTACAGTTACACAATACCGATTGAGTTACAGTTACACATTATTTGATAAATACCTTCAAAAAAAAGCTGTTATATGTTCAGATAAACAGGTAGCGCTTTGTAACGAGCAACTTTGTTTCTGAGAGTATTTTGCTGAATCAAGCTTGAAAAACATCACGGGCTTCATTTGTTTGGGATCACATCAATCACATCAATCTACAAGCTTGACGTCTTCTGTACGAATGACACGAACATCGGGCTTCACGGAGCTGTTCATTCAACACCTGTGGGTGTAGAGGTCGGCAAAAGGTTGAACAAAGAAGAGTCAAACGTGGAGTTTTCATCATATATGCTACAGTCACCCTAAACATAAAACATCACGTACAAGACGTGACTCGCAAGCTAATAAACTTATGATTTATCGTAATTAGAAGTATTGGGAGCAACGGAAACGGATTTATGAAGACAGACTTCACACCGCAGGCTTCACCAGCAGGCAGAGCTAAACTGGCAGGATTGCAGCAGCAGAGCTAACCACCCATGCTTGCAACAGCACCTTTGTTAAGCAGACGGAGCTAACCACCCATGCTTGCAACAGCACCTTTGTCATGCAGACGGAGCAAACCACCCATGCTTGCAACAGCACCTTTGTCAAGCAGACGGAGCTAACCACCCATGCTTGCAACAGCACCTTTGTCAAGCAGACGGAGCTAACCACCCATGCTTGCAACAGCAACCTTGTCAAGCAGACGGAGCTAACCACCCATGCTTGCAACAGCAACCTTGTCAAGCAGACGAAGCTAACCACCCATGCTTGCAACAGCAACCTTGTCAAGCAGACAAAGCTAACCACCCATGCTTGCAACAGCAACCTTGCCAAGCAGACGGAGCTAACCACCAATGCTTGCAACAGCAACCTTGTCAAGCAGACGGAGCTAACCACCCATGCTTGCAACAGCAACCTTGTCAAGCAGACAAAGCTAACCATCCATGCTTGCAACAGCAACCTTGTCAAGCAGACAAAGCTAACCACCCACGCTTGCAACAGCAACCTTGTCAAGCAGACATAGCTAACCACCCATGCTTGCAACAGCAGCCTTGTCAAGCAGACAAAGCTAGCCATCCATGCTTGCAACAGCAACCTTGTCAAGCAGACAAAGCTAACCATCCATGCTTGCAACAGCAACCTTGTCAAGCAGACATAGCTAACCATCCATGCTTGCAACAGCAACCTTGTCAAGCAGACAAAGCTAACCATCCATGCTTGCAACAGCAACCTTGTCAAGCAGACATAGCTAACCATCCATGCTTGCAACAGCAACCTTGTCAAGCAGACAAAGCTAACCACCCATGCTTGCAACAGCAACCTTGTCAAGCAGACATAGCTAACCATCCATGCTTGCAACAGCAACCTTGTCAAGCAGACAAAGCTAACCATCCATGCTTGCAACAGCAACCTTGTCAAGCAGACATAGCTAACCATCCATGCTTGCAACAGCAGCCTTGTCAAGCAGACAAAGCTAACCACCCATGCTTGCAACAGCAACCTTGTCAAGCAGACGGAGCTAACCATCCATGCTTGCAACAGTAACCTTGTCAAGCAGACGGAGCTAACCAAGCAGGCTTGCAACATCAGGCTTCATCGGTAGACTGAGTCTTAACAGACAAGTTTGTGTCAGCAGGCTTCACCGGCATGCAGACATCGCTAAGCAGCTAGGCTTCCAATCTTAGGCTCCACCAGCAGACGGAGCTATACACCCTGGCTTCCAACAGCAGGCTTCAACAGTAAATGAAGCTATACAACCAGACTTGCAACAGCAGTATACAGCAGCAGACAGAGCTATATCGCCGGGCTTCCAACTGCAGGCTTCACCAGTAGACGGAGCTCTGCACACAGGCATGCAACTGCAGGCTTCACCAGTAGGCGGAGCTCTGCACACAGGCTTGCAACAGCAGGTTTTAACAACAGACATAGAATAACACCTAAACTTGCAACACCAGGCTTCATCTGCAGACGGAGCTCTAGACCCAAACGTGCAACAGCAGGCTTCCCCAGGACTCGCTAAACACCTAGGCTTGCTGGGCCACGCTAGATGAGAAGTCCCTGTAACCCGAGCCTGAGAGAGAGGTCCCTGGGGCCTCCTTGGATCCCTCAGTGGTCCAGACCGAGCAATAAAATGGTGGCACTCACTGACAGCTCAGCTCGGTTAGCCTCAATAAAATCATTTAAGATTAAATGTGGGAGCTGAGTGGCTCCGGCGCAACGATGACTTTTTGATAGTAAACTTATGGAACAACCTACTGACCAAATATACGCAATGGTGAAAGAAAATTCATTATTGATTTATAGTAGAATGAATCAAAATTGTTTTATATAAATCAATCAATAACTTTAGTGAAGTCCAAATATTGCCCCACGTTTTTTCATGAAATTAAATTATCAGTTGAAAGACTTATGATTGTGTCTTCGATGCAGAGCAATCGCAACCGGTTATCTTTTGTTACAGTACGTTATCACATTTATTTTGACAAAAAGTAAAATTGCTCTAAAAATAAAGTCTATACAAGCTTGATGCAAGATGGCCGCCAAACGAAGATGAAGCAAGAAGCCTTCACACGGTATCCGTGCACGGGGCACTGCCCATCGTAGGAGTCGACACAAAGAAATGCTGTGTTCAGGCAACGGCATGACAAACGACAAAACAAATAAGAATGACAGGCACGGCGGTAAGCAGAGAAGGTATTTAACCCTAAGGTTAAACATGAACATGTGTAACCGGAAGTTAGTGCGAGTGTATGCATGCATTATTGTACAGGCCTCTTTGGTAAATGATCACCTCTTTGGTAAGTGATCACCTCTATGGAAAGTAATCACCTCTTTGGTGAGTGATCACCTCTTTGGTAAATGATCACCTCTTTGGTAAATGATCACCTCTTTGGTAAGTGATCACCACGTTGGTAAGTGATCACCTCTTTGGTAAGTGATCACCTCTTTGGTAAGTGATCACCTCTTTGGTAAGTGATCACCTCTTTGGTAAGTGATCACCTGTTTGGTAAGTGATGACCTCTTTGGTAAGTGATCACCTCTTTGGTAAGTGATCACCTGTTTGGTAAGTGATGACCTCTTTGGTAAGTGATCACCTCTTTGGTAAGTGATGACCTCTTTGGTAAGTGATCACCTCTTTGGTAAGTGATCACCTGTTTGGTAAGTGATGACCTCTTTGGTAAGTGATCACCTCTTTGGTAAGTGATCACCTCTTTGGTAAGTGATCACCTCTTTGGTAAGTGATCACCTCTTTGGTAAGTGATGACC
>SDVV010018706.1:0-13696 GCA_016164225.1 Gammarus roeselii
CCCCCCCCCCCCGTTTCTGCGCTTACCCCGTACGCTCGGTGAGTCAAGGTTGCATGCATCGCGTACTACCCCCGCCCACCGCTAATTAACCCCCATCTAATTCCTTCACATCCGCGTCTTGGTGATATACTAACTACTTATACTGCCTTTATCACAATGACTATTACGAGCTCTATTACTATAATTGTTATCACCTCATTATTATGAACTCCCAATTTATTATTTTGGCCAGTCATTATTTGGAATATTATGCATATTTTAACGAATATTAGCAGTTCTATCCCCAAGACAATTACTGAGTCATTTATTTATCAATTGTTTGACCTACAGCAATAATGCTCATGAGACCCGCCGTCCTCTTGTCTTTTGAAGTTTCTGATCAAGCAGGTGCAGCTTGCAAACATTATTAGCAACTATCAAAGAGATACCTTGGGTCATCAGGAAATTATTCCTAATTGGAGTCCGAGTAATGCAAACACCACTCAGAGACAAGGGTTTGATTTGATTGGATTTGGGCCTTATTTTCACCGGAGCCTGAACGCAAGTCATCACTGGCTTCCTCGCAGGGCACTAACATCATCGATTGTGGTAGGTTCGCGCACCTTCGTGAGCGAAAATAGTGACCTTAGCAGGGTGAAATGAAATGAATGTTTGAATTATGCTACGTACGCACGCTTTTGCATTCAGGAACGGGAAAGGGTTAAAGCGTATCTACGCAAGCGTATCATCGTCTCAGTGCATTGTAGGGTGGAGAGAACACCCCGCCTGCACAGTTATTTGGGTTTTACACAGCTTCGTAGAGTCCGTAATGCTCAAATATGGGAGTCTTCTTTAGACAGGAATTTGAAACGATGTCAGTAATACGTGGTGAAGGGAACAGTGAGACTTCCTGGGGGGCAGTGCCATCAGCCCAACCAACCAATGGTGAAAGAAGCAAACAGCCAATCCATCTCTTGTGGATAGGCCATCAGCCCCACCAACTCTTTGTAAAGGAAGCAAACAGCCCATCCATCCTTTGTGAACTAGGCCATCAGCCCAAATAACCCTTGTTGAAGGAAGCAAACAGCCCATCCATCCTCTGTGAACAGGAAATCAGCCCAACTAAATCTTAGTGAAGGAAGCAAACAGCCCATCCATCCCTAGTGAACTAGTCAAACAGCCCATCCTAGCCTCGGAGAATAAGGCAAACATCCCAACCAACTCTCGGCGAACAAGTCAAGCAGATCAACCAGCCCTCGGGAGACATGACAAACAGCCCAACCAACCCTCGGGAACAATCAAAAAGCCAAACCAGCCCTTTGGTCCAACTAACAGTCGGTTAACAATGGAAACAGACCAACCACCACTCGTCAAACATGGATATCAGCCCAACCAACCCTCGATGAGTAATATTTACAGCCCGACCTACCCTCAGTAAACCATGCAAACAGCCCAACCAACCCTCAGAAAACAATGTAGACAGCCCAACCAACCCTCGGTGAACAAGGCAAGCAGCCGAATCATGTTATGTTATATTATGTTTTGTTAAACCGCCCAAAAATTACTCATATTAGGTTATATTATGTTTCATGAAACTGGATTTTCTACCCGAATTTTTAGTCTGGAGCGTAAATGGAAGAATTGCGTTTAGGTTCTCAAGTGATTTGCATTTATTTCCGAATTTCGTTGTATAGATTTTTTTGGACCTAAACTTGAAAAAAACGAATCGTCTAGTGTTAGACAACCAACTTCGTAGAGATAAGCACAAGACACAGTGTAATACAGCATATCGTTCTATCAAAGTAATCGAATGTCTTGTTCATAAGGAATTTGTGGAAATTTCTACGAATACAAATATTCTTGATGCAGGATGAGCCAGAAACGGGAAAAATCAGTAACTGATGCTCCCCGCGTCAGATGGCGCACCTTCGGTGGGTGTGTCTACACGATTTCGTGTTTGCTAACGTTAAGGAATTCGGTTCTATCATTTTGCTGAGCAAAAATCCATGCTAAGTGAATAATTTTAAATCAATCTCTGCAAAACACTTTCGGTCCTAACGGAATTCCACATTATGGACTCCAGACCTGCAGCCTTCGATCGTAACATTTTTGTCGAATTTATATTCCCTCAATATATTTTCTTATATATAATAGTTTGCTAAAGACGCTTTCGGTTCTACCCATCTTCTAGCGATAACTTTACAGCGTGAACGTTTTTGGTCCCACAAACTACGTTGGTGAAAGGGCGTCCCCTTATGATCTCCTGTGAAAAGACAAGGTCTTCACAACGTTCATAAGATCAACATATACTAAAATAATGACCCGACGGTTTATTAAATACATTATCGTAGATAGAAAGGAGTTTCGTGTAAAGATTACAGATCGGTCACAAAGGAAATAAGCATGAGCAACAAAAAGCGGACGATCACGTTAGCTTATCGTGCGGAAGCTCCTACGAGGCTCGATAAGCCCCCCGTCGTTAGCGTCTCTTCCGAGTGCATCTGCACCTGATTGGTTGACGGCTTTCGTACGAAACTTTGGTTTCTCCTGTAAATGCGTCCTCTCTGCAGTTTTAAACTATGATCGCAATTTTTTCCAATTTCCTTTATAGCACCTTCATCATCCTACTGATGAAGGTGCTATAAAGTAGGATTTTGTACTCTGACTACACCTCCTATCTTTGATTAAGCAAGGACGATTGGATTCATTGCTGTTCTCGTCCACTTTCCCTTTGTTTGCCTGTGTTTTTGCATTCAGCTTGTCAGATAACTCGTACTACCTTCGATCACAAGCCGTGTAAGGAACAGCCACTATCGACTATATTTGATGGCCAAACACACTCTCTACTGGAGAAAAACCGTTACCGCTCTACGTATTGCGTAGTTCATGAAGTCCCTTGTGAACTGAACGCAGTCCAGGGTACAGTTTTCTATCGCCTTCGTCATCAGACACTTAGCTCTTTCAACCGCTGACTCAACGAGTCGATTACCAGTAGGGTAGTAGATCGTGGACATGATATGCTCGGTTATATACTTGTAATGATATTTTCGAAGCTCTCTGATGTACAACTGTGGTCCACTATCCGTCCTGAGTTTCGGTGGGACGTCAGGGTCGAAACACACTGCTGTAGGGAGCTTACTAAGTGTTTAGTTTCGTATCGCCAAGCTTGAAAAAATAAATGTCAGGCCACCATGATATCCGATCGCAGTAGATGAGATGATCTCAACCGGCGTAACTAAAAATATCGACCGATGCTTCGAAAAAAAATGTGCCAGGTATTGTT
The DNA here is from genome assembly GCA_016164225.1 of Gammarus roeselii. Taxonomy (NCBI): domain Eukaryota; kingdom Metazoa; phylum Arthropoda; class Malacostraca; order Amphipoda; family Gammaridae; genus Gammarus; species Gammarus roeselii. The sequence goes on from SDVV010018706.1 coordinate 3,263, forward strand.
AGCCTCGTGGGGCAATAACTCGAGGTTGGTGAGTTTCACGAGCATTCCTCGTCAAATTGTTAACTTGTGTGTGATCAGCTATTTATATGAATTCTTCTTGTACGACTGGCTTCCCATAGATTTAGCCACTTTGCTGAATTCAGCTGAAAATTACGCAGAAGGACGAATACAGTGGACGAGGAGAAACAGCTTTTCAAGGACTCAAGAACATGCATGCAGAAGATTGTGGACGACATGAATTCTCGTGACGTAACTCAGAAAATAACTTAAATAATGTCGAAATGTGTCTACAGCGAGACAGAGAACGCAGCATCAATCTCAACAGAGCTGGGTAACCGCACTTCAAAAATTTACGGTCCGCACCTGCACCTCCTTACATGAACAATAGCATCTTCCACACCCACACCTCCGTACATTAGGGAGTTTCCAAACTTTCCCACCCGCAATTTCGCACATTTAGACCTCACCCCTACATCAGAATGATTGGAATGTAACATACAGAAAAAATTACTCTAATTATAACTTGGTTAAGAAGACCATCATGTTCAACAATACACAGTACATTTAATCTCTTAGCAAACCTTTTGTGCACTCATTATCTGAACGACAACAGCTCCTGCACAGCGCCTCCGTACATTAAAATGCGTTTTCAAACTTCCACACCAGCACTTCCGCAGCTCAACTTCTCATCGCTAGATACAAATAATGAAAACAAAAAGTGCAGACAAACGAAAAAAAAAAATCGTCGATTTGTAACTTAGTAAATGAAATAGTCGTGTCATTATTCAAAAGTATATTCAGCCTTTAACCATACCATATGGGTAGTAAAAAATGAATGTAACAATACTTTTGTAGCTGATACGTGCAGACGCTGGTCAGTACTTCGTAGTGGTACAATGTACTGCAAATCCAATCCATTTAGTGGGAGAGAATCATCCTCTTCCGCTCACCATCATCATGCCTCTCTGGTCCTCTGCTGACGTCGCAGTGTCGTGCCTTAGGACGAATCTTCTCCATTCTTCATATTGTTCAATCAATAAAAGTCGACTTTCTTCAAAAAATGCGAACCTCCTAAAGTAATCAGTGCTCAATCCCAATTGATTGTTTTGACTGAGTCGTCCAAAAGCAGCAGCCGTGGGGCGTGAACTGTTGTACTTGACGGACAGTTAGCCAGGCAGGGCGGTGTAAATGAGGAACATTGATGGGTCCAAAGCTTTTGGCAAGCTTTCCTTTTTGGTGGACCACATCTGCCTAGCCGTGTTAGGAGTAAATTTTCCCTCTCGACAGCGATTTGAGATAAATGTTTATGTGCAAGTGTAGCAGTTTACGTTAAAGCTTCCTCACCCGCTCCTCCGCACCTCCGCTCTCAATCACCTCTGATCTCAATCACCTCCGCTCTCAATCACCTCCGATCTCAATCTCAACTTCGTACGTTTGGAACCTCGTCCGAATTGTCCGAATTTTTATAGCTCTGACTTCAATCAGTAAGAATACCACATAGGAAAAGTACCTTTGAAGTCCACGGAATGTGATGTCGGCGCAGACTTTCAGCACCAACACCATTACCCATTGTTGTGAAGAAGGTACAATTAAAGGAGAAGGAGACAATCTGCGATGGCAAAGAGGGCGACACGAGACTTAGCAGAGCAAATTCCCCCATTAACAAATACAGAACCATCAGACGGATTTCACAGGGCAAAAGTTGACTGGACAAATTTTCTAGCAAACTGATGTTGTACACCATAAATGAATCATAGCAAACTCATGCAATGAAGCAACGTACACGACTAATATTGCGGAAAAAGATGAATCAATCCGTAAGGAGATGCCTCAGTAGCTGCTGTACTCCATCACGGAATTATATCTTATACAAGACACAGCTAGGTGGCAGAGACCTCGCCACGATGAGTCAATTCACAAGAAGAACCACCATCAAGCATAAAGCATGCAGCGCATGAAACAAGGCATACAAGGATTCACAAATGTGACTCAGAAGCAGAACCACAGCCGTGTAAGCAATACTCCAGAAAACATAATCGAATAGGGGTTCGGAGGCCAAATAATTTCAAAGCACGCCTAGTGATACCGATTAAAAAAAAAAATTGCAACCATTTTATGAGAGGCCATAAACATAAACATGCTTAGCAACCATTTAAATACAACAGCCCTTATAAAATGGTTGCTCAGCAACCATTTCAGAAGGGCTCTTATGCGTAAGCTTGCTTTGCAACCAATTTATGAAGGCTCTTAAACGTAAGCTTGCTTTGCAACCAATTTATGAAGGCTCTTCAACGTAAGCTTGCTTTGCAACCAATTTATGAAGGCTCTTAAACGTAAGCTTGCTCAACAACCAATTTATGAGGGTTCTTGAACGTAAACTTACTTAGCAACCAAATTAATGAGGATTTTTTAACAAATGCTAAGCAACCAATTTATGATGGTCCTTAAACGTAAACTCGCTTAGCAACCATTTCTACTCTAAAAATTCCATGATAGTTCATCCCAACAAAGATAAACACAAGCTCCGGTTCATTAAATCCGTTTTCATCTCTACTGCTTTTCAAATAAAAATTCTCATTGTTCCATTCACTGTATTTTTACACAGCTAGTAGTTTAACTACAGATCTCGCTGCTGTAGAGGTGGGTAGCTAAGTCCTTTGTAGATTGTTTCTAACAGATTGGGTGTTTGATACCAGACCTTTTTTATGTGGCTAGCACATAACAAGTACTCGCGCCCTTACCATACATGAGAAAGGCTTAAGAAAGTTAGCGTGTTTTTCAATTGTTGTTATTAAATAGCTGCGTGGCCCCTCCCACACTCTGCACTCAACTTCAAACTGTGACGCTGTACGCAGTCTGCTTTTTGATAGATAGCTGTCACTCTCTGCATTTGAACTAGCTTTTTATTACTATTAAATCATTTAATTCATCATTTAGCAATGGATTTAAACTTATTAAACACAACCCATGAACTTCGTTTTCAAATACACTATTTGAATTAGCGAAAAGAAAATTGAATTCGTCAGAGCTCATCTTACTACATAGGGCCGCCGATTCGTACTTCATGGGGCAAAATTTATGCCTCTCCCTCCCACACTTTTCCCTCAGCCGCAGACTGCGACGCTGTAAACAGACTGTTCTTCATTTGGTAGTTGGATCACTTGGCCTATTAATATCATCTTGACCCCTGCCTCACTCGATCTCAGACAGTGACACTGTATACAGACTGCTCTTCGATTGGTAGCTGGCTCACTCTGCCATTCAAGTAGCTTTGCCACTCACTCACTCTTCACTCAACCTCCTACAGTTACCCTCTGGGCAGTAAGCACTTAGCAGCAGTGCCGATACAGAACGGCACCAACTCATGAGTCATTTCTTCTAAACTGCTGCTTACTTCTGTTACTTAATATGAGGGCCTGTTCAACAGGTTCAATTGGTACAAATATCGTTACAACAGTTAACATCACCAGAACCGTGCATGGCAGAAGAAATTCATAAAATATTCAGCAATTTAATCTACTCAGAGTGTAACATTTCGCGTGTATATCAAAGAATATCGAATCGGAAAATTGAGCAGCTTGATGAGTAATTTTGTTTCCGTTTATATACATGTACGTATAAACACATATCGCCCAGTCAGACCTCATAATCAAGCGAGCGTCTGCTAGCCGCCGGTTTTCAGTTTTTACCGTCGGTCACCCGACGATAAAAGTTCATCGTCGTATATCATCGAGTATGCGACGATAACAGGCGGATCGACGATAACTGACCTTAAAGGAAATACGATAATTGATGATTCAAGCATAACCGACGGAAATTGACCATTCATGAATCGACGATATCAGACTATTTAAAAAGAATATATGATAAAACGATGTTCAACTAATACAGAACAATTTTGAGTCATTTCATAGATTGTTAGTGTAAACACTGTTCTATAGTTTTGTTTGTCTTAAACACACATCTATTATTCTTATTACAATTGTATCTTTAAGTAATTAGCTTTTTATTTTTCCTCGAATGTTCAACCACAGAGTGGTCACGACATAAAAGGCATTACATACAAACCAATTGATGAGTAACATAGCATATGAAAATTATGCTACAATTAAGGAGAAATAAGATCGCCAAGGTCTTTGCTGAATTTAGTAGCATTTTGATGACAGTATTTACATCACAATAATGAATAAAAACATGAATGAGGTATCAATGAAATGATCGCATTTCACGTTGCTACTGGCTCATCGATTCACCCTACCACAAATTTATCATCGTTTGCTACTAATATCTTTCTTCTTTGTAGCACTTTAAAAACTCATATTCTCTGCTAATGTTGCAATTTCCCCATTAATTTACTGTGTGTTATCCTTTAGGAACACACACTGTTATTGAAGACATATTATATATTTTATTTTTGTGTGTTGCCTACCGATTTCTGATCAGCGCAAGGGACATCGAAGCCTTTCAATCAAATTAATGATTCGTCACAATTTACTCCCATCTCTAATCCGCATACTTTGGCCATTTGCTACAATAAATCACAATTTCAGTTAAATTTCTGGAGAATTGCCGATTCTCATTCATCAAAACAACGTAAATGAAGGTTAGGTTTTTGATAATCATAAACTAAATCAAAAATATGAGTACACCCTCTATTTCCTTTGATCGCTCAAGTATTTACTTCAATATTACTCCCCGCCACTGGGCAGTCTTTTTGTCCATGACGTAAATATTTCGGGAAAAGTGAAAACCATAACTTTTGGGAACAAGGCGCAGACAGCATGATTGGCATTGTAGACGTAGGTTGTAGTACAACAAGTGGATCGATAATCATTGTCTTGAACACTATTTGAGAGGAATTCTGTAATCAATCTAAGAAATAAAGAAGATTGTCACGATCCGGCTTGCTGTGTATGAAGACTGGTGGAAAATTTGTCTCTTGATCGCCTTCGCAGTGAGAGGAAATACGCTATGTGCTTACAGTCCAAGACAATTACAAACTTTCTTCAACAAATTCATATAATATGCAGTGCTTTGTTACTTTTGAAATAGACTACTCTGTCATAAAATATAAAAGAATGTGATGCGTGTACGTAGAATTGGTTGAGAACTAACTTGTTTGCAGATTAATATTGTGGTTTATTTGCTCTGCATATTAATTCGGAACCAAGTTGAAGAGCAGATCACATCCTTATATGTTGCAATATGACAATTTAGACAAGATAAAGATCAAGTTCCAAAAATGTACTGATCACCACCAAATACGACAATTCGGAACAACCTCTGCGCCACGGAAGTGAAAACCACAACCATGATCTCATTGTCATAAGTCACGAAGTACGGTGTCGTAGCGCATAATAAAGCTGTGAGGAAGAAAGTGTCCTAATCCTTTCTTTCTCCATCTTCATCTACCGCCCTCTATCGCCATTCATCATCATCAGTTTCAGCTTCTTGTCGAGATCATCCAATACTTCAGCTTATATCAAATATGACTTAATCGGATCCAACCGGTTTGCACAAGATTGACAGCTGACAGGAACAAGGTCACCAGGACCGTGTCAAAACTCATCCCCCACTTGCATTCTCTATTCATTCTTTTCTCTGGCGAACTTTTGTCACCTTTACTCTTAGCCATGCACAACATTTTCGTTGTCCCAATAACTTGACTTTCAACTTATATATCAACAAAACATATGTTTTGGTGTTGCTATTTTTAACGTTCAACCACAATTAGGTAAAAACTTACAAAATAGAAACTCAATTATTTAATTAATATTATTTTTAATTGTGATATATCTCAAGTTTGTTACATGTCTATGATCAAAAATATATTTTTGTAGTGACTATTCGCGTAATTATAAATGACGTGAATTAATTTGAAATTATTTATTCTTATATGGAAACAAATTATCTTCATTTATAGCATATTTTTCCATGAGAAAAGATGTGACTTCCTCTGCTAAATTGAGCTATCTCTGTGTTAGCGATATTCTGATTTGGTGCAGAACACATAATTGATTGAAAAAATGGATTCAATGATACCCCGTACTAGTGACCAGCGCCACATTAATGGTTGATAACGGAAAATGCATCCTTTGTTTATTTCTTATGATCTGATTTAATGCCCATTTCCCGCTAAATACAGTGTGATTAGGGGATAATTAAAAGAAAACTGACGATAAATTTCTACCAGATAGGTGACTGACAGCTGAAAAAGACCACAATTACACGATAAACACACGTTAATCACAAGATATTTTACCAACAACAATGTGCTAACATGTAAGAAAGAGCATAATCACACGATATACACAGGTTTATCATTGGATGATTTACTATAAATACACGATATTCAAACGATAATTATGATAATTTCCAGATTTTTATCCGTTGATTATACTATATGACGTGTTTGACGTGTATAAGACTCCATTTGTTAGAAACTCAAACTTGTTGATAGCTTATTGTGTGGTTATTGTTTTAGGAGGAATTAGAGAGTCCTTAGGCAAAAGCTCGTTGCGTTTACGTTTTTATTTGTATAAGTAGACCGATTTGCTATGATGGATACCCTAGTGTATTACAATGTTTCCCTTTTCAGTAGTCCCAGCTGTCTTTTCTTTGATTCATCGTACAAGGGATGATTTTGGGGTAGTTGGAGAAGTCCATGAATGCAGACAGGAAGCTTGCAGTATTTCAACCTTAATTTCGGCCACAACTTTGAACTGGAGCAGCAACAAGTCTGGGTCCGGGTATACGAGCGAGACGTTGTCACCGTATTCGGGTGTCAGAGTGTCATGAAAGAAGCTGTGGACTTTTGATTTAGCTCCTGTTTGGAATTGATGAAGAATCAAAAGAGTGGGAGATATCATTCATAAATGGATGAAGGAAAAAGGAAGTCGGCTTTGGGTAACTAATGTCGATGCGTAACAGTCGTATGTAACAAAGTTGAAGGGAAATACGAAAGCAAATCTCGAAATTGATATGATCCAAGTGAAAAATGATCACCATGACTGTAATAAAGCTGAGGTAAGGGTAAACAAATTGTATCTATGAACAAACGAAAATCTGGAGCGTCTGCAAAAATTTATCAATGATGAAGATCAGAATGACTTGGAATTGGAGAAGATTCGAATAATTAAGGTTCAATAAGAAGAAGCAATACATTTGTGGACTCAATGGAACGGAACAGCCATTGATATTTGCATCAAATATATGATGGAGTATATGAAGGATTTTGAGTGGAAACTGAAATATAGTGATGATGGGTATGGTTGGATGTACGAACCATGCTGTTTCAAAAAAAAAAAACGTAAGTCATTGATGATGCCAGCAAGGTCTGTAAATAATGACAATAAAACTAATAATAAGCAATGAAAATCCTTTATCAAATGATTATATTATCCTAAACTCAAATGTTGAGCAATGAATTGCAATAAAATACATGAAGTCAGTAAGTCGGATGTACCATCGAATTGTCGAAATCAGTAGAAGAATATGCTTCGCGCTATAAAACGAAGCTCAAAATGTCGCTCATGACAAATTTAAACATTGCCATAAACCTATCTTGGGGGGGCTGAATGATCTAGATGTGTTACAGATTGGTAGGATATAAATCAGAGTCCGATCAGATCTTAAGCAATGGGGTAACGGGGGTCTGTAATCTGCGCAAAAAAGAAATAAAATTGAATAAGCATAAATCCACGAGTAATGTGTGGCGACATCTGAAACGAAGTCATCGTCAAGGATTTGAAAATTATAGGAAAGTAAAGGCAAATCAGACGTGCAAGTTGTCTAAGGATGTAGTGTCAGGAGATATTGAAGTAAATGTGGTAGACCCCTGGTATGAGACGAAGTATTCGTTTGTCTGAAACTGGATATAAATATGAAATACTTGTAACATTCAAACAATCTAAGATTGAAAATCTGGCCTCTCTGCTAACTAATATGGGTCGAGAGTGACCACGAAGTAGAAAGAATTAGGTGTAAGTTTTATAAAGAACCGTGCGGAAAGGTTCATATGTATATATCTATGACTGAATACCATACATAGGGTTAGGTTAGGTGAGGATTTTGATCGGTGTGAATAACATGTGAAAGTTATGTAGAATTGTGTCAAATCAGAAATCAAGAATCATATGAAAATAGCTATAACAATCAAACAACGATGTAATTTTCTATGAGAATGGCTGAAATTTGCTAAATCAAAATTGGGAAAGTGTGTCAAAACTGCAAAGGATAGATCAAAATGTAGAGTCTAGTGGAGTATTATATTGCTTATGCATTAATCCTAAAAAGCTGAAAAATCATATGTAAGCGTGAAAAGTTAATCGATAATACATAATTCTTGGTTATAAAAGGTTAGGTTAGGTTAGGATGATTAGTGCTTTTAACCTAACATGACGTGAAGCTGATCCAAATTGAATATCTTGAAATAATTTGAATGGAAAAAAAATCATAGATCAGAGGTAAAATGCTACAGATGTTAACCGACCCTGTATATGCATACAAATATGTGTATGTATCTACATTGTGCCGGTATACTGTGACCGGCCCTGCATATGCGTACAAAGCGTGTATTTGTGTACCTGGTGTGTGACATTAAAAGAAGAGCTACGTAAAATAGAGCCGTGTGGAGGGATTTCATGTGTACATCGCACAAAATAATGACTAAATATCATACATAAGAATCAAATTTGAATGAAAATATATAATTATTGGCTAAGTTGGTTAGGATGACTATATCTTTGAACCTAACATCGGATGAAACTGTTCCACATTAAAAAAGTGTAACAAAAAGGCAAGGGACTTTGTTTTAAACAGGTAAAAATGGTACAGATGTTAACTGATCCTGTATTTGCATACAAATGTGTGTGTGTCTACATCGTGCCAGCATTACCACTGATTACGGCTACATTATCCCGGCATATGCCAGGATATGCCGACATCAACCCTGTTTAGGCCTGAATTATGCCGGCACCAACCCTGTATGTTCATGTTGAAGTATATAAAAAATTTGAATCAGATTTGTTCTCAGTTAGTTAACGGTCTGCTTTTGTTGTAGAAGGATGTGGCCAAGTTTGGTATAGAAATATTTTACCAGAAATTATAATACGGGGGTATGTGTTATTTGCAGTGCGGAGATAAAATTAGGCAATTCAAGATCCACGTTCGGGTTTTGGCAATATCTCAAAGGACAGCATTATCTTGAATATGATAATATTAAAAATGAAAGAGAAAATACAAGCTCAAAAGATGTAACGGGTGTATTGATAGAACGTAATAACCCGGACCTGGGTTTCCAAAATAATGAGATAGACAGTGCTCAACAGGGTGCGAGCAATAAAGAAAGTGCTTTACCTCTAACTACAGAACGAAAAACATATAAAGATTGGGTGAATCGGAGGGAGTACACCCAAACCTTAGACGAAATGGAAAATAATGAAAATATGGGAAAAACGTGGGATAATTCAAGTGGAATGGACACCAGTAGCAGTGATATTGAAATCAGTGACAGTGATACCGAGGAGATGGCATGGAGAAAAACCTGATAAAGTTGAAGGGAACCGAATTATCAAATGGGATATTAAAACAGTATCAAGTATAAGAAGTGTAAAATTGTACAATAAAATCAAATGTGTATATGACTTCGTTTCTAAATTGTTGGAAATGAAACATGAAGAGAGAATCACGTCTCAAACATTTGAGTGCTAGGAGAATTATGTATATTTCGGATATCTGCAAGAATATAGTGAATGGGACTGTCGATGCGAGTAAGAAATAACTTGAAACGATTCGATGTTATATACATGCAACTATAATAAAAAAATTAGCGTCGAGTAAAGCTCGCCGAAGTTTATAAAACAAAATTGTCTTACATGGATAGGGTTTGAAGTGATGCATACAATACTATCACAGGTATCTGTCTATCTAAAATGTGAACTGAGGGCAGCAGTCTAGAACCCAATAGACCAGAGAAAAAAAACACCCAGATGATAAATTCTACACCAGTATGATGAACTGACCCCTCCAGGTGAGAAATAATGCTTATAATTGATAAAAAAGCCGCCGAATGCCTGATACTGCCGATCAAGATAAGACCGGAGAGGGAAGTCGAAGTCATTACTTATGTTTCGTACAGTTGCTCCCGTCGATTTTCGGAGTGAAGATTTATGTTATCGTATAAATGATAAGCCCATGCAATTCCTTAAGATATATATGTGTTAAAAAATTATTATTAATAAAATACAGCTTATAAATCTTTGTTTATATTATCCTAAATTTAACTCGAATGCGTAGCAATGAAATTGCAGTTATGCAATATGACTTGCATTGATTTGCAATACAACGCCTCATGCCTTGCATTGAAAATGAAATGCGGTAAATACTCTGCAATTGAAATTGCACTTGGTTACCTGAGGTATCATAGATATATAC
>SDVV010018707.1:0-13696 GCA_016164225.1 Gammarus roeselii
TCATCAGTAACATATGCATATCATGAATTTTCTCAGAGAACATTACTACACGGCCACAATCAGTAACATATGTCTGTCATGTATCTATTTATAGTACAAAACTCATCGACCACCTTCAGTAACATATGCCTGTCATGTATCTATTCGTAGTACATTAGTCCACGACCTCCATGAGTAACATATGCATGTCATACGTCTATTCATTGTACATTACCCCACGATCATCATCAGTAACATATGCCCGTCATGTATCTATCCATAGTACATTATTCTACGGCCACCATCAGTAACATATGCCTGTCATGTATCTATTCATAGTGTATTACTCCACGACCTCCATCAGCAACATATCCCTATTATGCATCTATTCCTATCACATTAGTCCACGACCACCATCAGTAACATATGCCTGTCATGTATCTATTCATAGTGTATTACTCTGCGACCTCCATCAGCAACATATCCCTATCATGCATATATTCATAGTTCATTACTCCACGACCAACATAAGTAACATATGCCTGTCATGTTTCTATTCATATGCCTGTCATGTATCTATCCATAGAACATTACTCCACGACCACTATTAGTAACAAATGCCTGTCATGTATCTATTCATTGTACATTACTCAACGACCATCATCAGTAACATATGCCTATCATGTATCTATTCAGAGAACATTACTCCACGACACCCATCAGTAACATATGCCTGTCGTGTGTCAATTCATAGTACATTGCTATACGACCACCATCAGCAACATATCCCCATCATGCATCTATTTATAGTTCATTACTCCACGACCAACATCAGTAACATATGCCTGTCATGTTTTTAGTCATATGCCTGTCATGTTTATATTCATAGTAAATTACTCCACGACCACCACCAGTAACATATGCCTGTAATGGATCTATTCATAGTACATTAGTCCACGACCACCATCATTAACCTATGCCTGTCATGTATCTATTCATTGTACATTGTCCTACGACCACAATCAACACCATATACCTGTCATGTATATATTCATAGCGCATTACTCCACGACCAACATCAATAAAACATGCTTATCATGTGTCTATTCATTGTTCATTACCCCACGATCATCATCAGTAACATTTGCCTATCATGTATCTTCTCAGAGAACATTACTCCACGACCACAATCAGTAACATATGTCTGTCATGTATCTATTCATAGTACATAACTCCGCGACCACGCTCTGTAACATATGCCTGTCAGGTATCTATTCGTACTACATTAATCCACGATCCCATAAGGGACATATGCCTGTCATATGTCTATTCATTGTACATTACCCCACGATCATCATCAGTAACATATGCCTGTCATGTATCTATCCATGGTACATTATTCCACGACCACCAACAGTAACATATGCCTGTCATGTATCTATCCATAGTATATTATTCTACGGCCAACATCAGTAACATATGCCTGTCATGTTTCTATTCATATGCCTGTCATGTATCTATTCATAGTACATTACTCCACGACCACTATCAGTAACAAATGCCTGTCATGTATCTATTCATTGTACATTACTCAACGACCATCATCAGTAACATATGCCTATCAGGTATCTATTCAGAGAACATTTCTCCACGACACCCATCAGTAACATATGCCTCTCATGTATCTATCTATCCATAGTACATTACTCCACGACCACTATCAGTAACAAATTCCTGTCATGTATCTATTCATTATACATTACTTTGCGACCACAATCAGTAACATATATCTGTCATGTATCTATTCATAGTACATAACTCCGTGACCACCTTCAGTAACATGTGCCTGTCATGTATTTATTCACAATACATTAGTCCTCGACCTCCATAAGGAACATATACCTGTCATATATCTATTCATTGTACATTACCCCACGATCATCATCAGTAACATATGCCTGTCATATATCTATCCATAGTACATTATTCCACGATCACCATCAGTAACATATGCCTGACATGTATCTATCCATAGTATATTATTCTACGGCCACCATCAGTAACATATGCCTGTCATGTATCTTTTCATAGAACATTACTCCACGATCACCATCAGTAACATATGCCTGTCATGTATCTATCCATAGTACATTATTCCACGGCCACCATCAGTAACATATGCCTGTCATGTATCTAGTCATAGTGTATTACTCCACGACCTCCATCAGTAACATATCCCTATCATGCATCTATTCATAGTTAATTAATCCACGACCAACATCAGTAACATATGCCTGTCATGTTTCTAATCATATGCGTGTCAAGTATCTATCCATATTACATTACTCCAAGACCACCACCAGTGACATATGCCTGTCATGTATCTATTCATAGTACATTACTCCACGAATACCATCAGTAACATATGCCTGTCATGTATCTATTTCTAGTACATTTGTCCACGACCACCATCAGTAACATACGCCTGTCATGTATCTATCCTGAGTTAATTATTCCACGATCACCATCAGAAACATATGCCTGTCATGTGTTTATTCATTGTACACTACCCACGATCATCATCAGTAACATATGCCTGTCATGTATCTACTCGTAGTTCATTACTCCAAGACCACAATCAGTAACGTATGTCTGTCATGTATCTATTCATAGTACATCACTCCACGACCACCATCATTATCCTATGCCTGTCATGTATATATTCACTGTACATTGTCCTACGACCACCATCAGTACCATATGCCTGTCATGTATCTAATCATAGGTCATTAATCCACGACCACCATTAATAACATATGCCTGTCATGAGTCTATTCATTGTACATTACCCCACGATCATCATCAGTAACATATGCCCGTCATGTATCTATCCATAGTATATTATTCTACGGTCACCATCAGTAACATATGCCTGTCATGTGTCTATTCATATTTCATTACTCCACGACCACCATCAGTAACATCTGCCAGTCATGTATCTATTCATAGTACATTTCTCAACGACACCCATCATCAACATCTGCCTTTCATTTATCTATTCATATTACATTGCGCTACGACCACCATCAGGAACATATGCCTGTCATGCATCTATTCATAGTACAATACTCCACGACCGCCATCAGTAACATATGCCTATCATGTATCTATTCAGAGAACATTACTCCACGACACCCATCAGTAACAAATGCCTGTCATGTATCTATCCATAGTACATTACTCCACGACCACTATCGGTAACAAATGCCTGTCATGTATCTATTCATTGTACATTACTCCAAGACCACAATCAGTAACATATGTCTGTCATGTATCTATTCATAGTACATAACTCCACGATCACCTACAGTAACATATGCCTGTCATGTATCTATTCGTAGTGTATTACTCCACGACCTCCATCAGCAACATATACCTATCATGCATCTATTTATAGTTCATTAATCCACGACCAACATAAATAACATATGCCTGTCATGTTTCTATTCATATGCTTGTCATGTATCTATTCATAGTACATTACTCCACGACCACCACAGGTAACATATGCCTGTCATGTATCAATTCATAGTACATTACTCCACGACCACCATCAGTAACATATGCCTGTCATGTATCTATTCCTAGTACATTAGTCCATGACCACAATCAGTAACATATGCCTGACATGTATCTATTCAGAGTACATTATTCCATGACCAACATCAATAACATATGCCTGTCATGTGTCTATTCATTGAACATTACCCCACGATCATCATCAGTAACATATGCCTATCATGTATCTTCTCAGAGAACATTACTCCACGACCACAATCAGTAACATATATCTGTCATGTATCTATACATAATACATAACTTCACGACCACCTTCAGTAACATATGCCTGTCATGTATCTATTCATAGTACATTACTCCTCGACCAACATCAATAACATATGCCTGTCATGTGTCTATTCATTGAACATTACCCCACGATCATCATCAGTAACATATGCCTATCATGTATCTTCTCAGAGAACATTACTCCACGACCACAATCAGTAACATATATCTGTCATGTATCTATACATAATACATAACTTCACGACCACCTTCAGTAACATATGCCTGTCATGTATCTATTCATAGTACATTACTCCTCGACCAACATCAATAACATATGCCTGTCATGTGTCTATTCATTGTACATTATTCCTCGGCCACCATCAGTAACATATGCCTGTCATGTATCTATTCATAGTGTATTACTCCACGACCTCCATCAGCAACATATCCCTATCATGCATTTATTCATTTTTCATTACAATAAGACCAACATCAGTAACATATGCCTGTCATGTTTCTATTCATATGCCTGTCATGTATCTATCCATAGTACATTACTCCACGACCACTATCAGTTTCAAATGCCTGTCATGTATCTATTTATTCATTGTACATTACTCAACGACCATCATCAGTAACAAATGCCTATCATGTATCTATTCAGAAAACATTACTCCACGACACCCACCAGTAACATATGCCTGTCGTGTATCAATTCATAGTACATTGTTCTACGACCACCATCAGTGACATATGCCTGTCATGTGTCTATTCATTGTACGTTACCACACGATCATCATCAGTAACATATGCCTGTCATGTATCTACTCGTAGTACATTACTATACGACTACCACCAGTGACATATGGCTGTCATGTATCTTTCATGATACATTACTCCACGACCACAATCAGTAATATATGCCTGTCTTGTATCTATTCATAGTACATTACAACAAGACCACCTTCAGTAGCATCTGTCTGTCATGTATCTATTCGTTGTACGTTAGTCGACGACCTCACTCAGTAACATATAAATATCATGTATCTATTCATAGTACATTAGCTACTTCACCACCACCACCAGTAACATTTTCCTGTCATGTTTCTCTTCATATGCCTTCCGTGTATCTATTCATAGTACATTAATCCACTATCACCATCAGTAACCTATGCCTGTCATGTATCTATTCATTGTGCAATGTCCTACGACCACAATCAGTACCATATGTCCGTCATGTATCTATTCATAGTACATTATTCCATGACCACCATCAGTAACATATGCCTGTCATGTATCTAATCCTAGTACATAACTCCACGACCACCATCAGTAACATATGCCTGTCATGCATCTATTCAGAGTACATTACTCAACGACCATCATCAGTACCATATGCCTATCATGTATGTATTCAGAGAACATTACTACATGACCACAATCAGTATTATATGCCTGTCATGTATATATTCATAGTACATTACTCCACGACCACCATCATTAACCTATGCCTGTCATGTATCTATTCATTGTACATTGTCCTACGACCACAATCAATACCACATACCTGTCATGTATATATTCATAGCGCATTACTCCATGACCAACATCAATAAAATATGCTTGTCATGTGTCTATTCATTGTTCATTACCCCACGATCATCATCAGTAACATATGCCTATCATGTATCTTCTCAGAGAACATTACTCCACGACCACAATCAGTAACATATGTCTGTCATGTATCTATTCAAAGTACATAACTCCGCGACCACCTTCAGTAACATATGCCTGTCATGTATTTATTCGTAATACATTAATCCACGACCTCCATAAGGGACACATGCCTGTCATATGTCTATTCATTGTACATTACCCCACGATCATCATCAGTAACATATGCCTGTCATGTATCTATCCATAGTACATTATTCCACGACCACCAACAGTAACATATGCCTGTCATGTATCTATCCATAGTATATTATTCTACGGCCAACATCAGTAACATATGCCTGTCATGTTTCTATTCATATGACTGTCATGTATCTATCCATAGTACATTACTCCACGAACACTATCAGTAACAAAGGCCTGTCCTGTATCTATTCATTGTGCATAACTCAACGACCATCATCAGTAACATATGCCTATCAGGTATCTATTCAGAGAACATTTCTCCACGACACCCATCCTGACATATGCCTGTCATGTATCTATTTCTAGTACATTTGTCCTTGACCACCATCAGTAACATACGCTTGTCATGTATCTATCCTGAGTTAATTATTCCACGATCACCATCAGAAACATATGCCTGTCATGTGTTTATTCATTGTACATTACCCATGATCATCATCAGTAACATATGCCTGTCATGTATCTATTCATAGTAAATCACTCCACGACCACCATCATTAACCTATGCCTGTCATGTATCTATTCACTGTACATTGTCCTACGACCACCATCAGTACCATATGCCTGTCATGTATCTATTCATAGGTCATTAATCCACGACCACCATTAATAACATATGCCTGTCATGTGTCTATTCATTGTACATTACCCCACGATCATCATCAGTAACATATGCCTGTCATGTTTCTATTAATATGCCTTCCGTGTATCTATCCATAGTACATTACTCCACGACCACTATCAGTAACAAATACCTGTCATGTATCTATTCATTGTACATTACTCAACGACCATCATCAGTAACATATGTCTATCATGTATCTATTCAGAGAACATTACTCCACGACACCCATTAGTAACATATGCCTGTCGTGTATCAATTCATAGTACATTGCTCTACGACCACCATCAGTAACAAATGCCTGTCATGCATCTAGTCATAGTACGATACTCCACGACCACCATCAGCAACATATGCCTATTATGTAGTTATTCAGATAACATTACTCCACGACACTCATCAGTAACATATGCGTGTCATGTATCTATCCATAGTACATTACTTCACGACCACTATCAGTAACAAATGCCTGTCATGTACCTATTCACTGTACATTACTTCACGACCACAATCAGTAACATATGTCTGTCATGTATCTATTCATAGTACATAACTCCACGACCACCTTCAGTAACATATGCCTGTCATGTATCTATTCGCAGTACATTAGTCCACGACCTCCAAAAGTAACATATGCCTGTCATGTGTCTATTCATTGTACATTACCCCACGATCATCATCAGTAACATATTTCTGTCATGGTTCTATCCATAGTACATTATTCCACGGCCACCATCAGTAACATATGCCTGTCATGTATCTATTCATAGTGTATTACTCCACGACCTGCATCAGCAACATATCCCTATCATGCATCAATACCTAGTACATTAGTCCTCGACCACCATCAATAACATATGCCTGTCATGTATACACTCATAGTACATTGCTCTACGATCACCATCAGTAACATATGCCTGTCATGCATCTACTCGTAGTACATTACTCCACGATCACAATCAGTAACATATGCCTGTCATTTATCTATTCATTGTACATAACTTCACGACCACCTTCAGTAACATATGGCTGTCATGTATCCATTCATAGTACATTACTCCTCGCCCAACATCAATAAATATGCCTGTCATGTGTCAAGTCATTGAACATTACCCCACGATCATCATCAGTAACACATGCCTATCATGTTTCTTCTCAGAGAAAATAACTCCACAACCACAATCAGAAACATATGTCTGTCATGTCGTTGTACGTTAGTCCACAACCTCAATCAGTAACATATAAATATCATGTATCCATTCATAGTACATTACTACACGACCACCACCAGTAACATATGCCTGTCATGTTTCTATTCATATGCCTTCCGTGTATCTATTCATAGTACAATACTCCACGACCACCATCAGTACCCTATGCCTGTCATGTATCTATTCATTGTGCATTGTCCTGCGACCACAATCAGTACCATATGCCTGTCATGTATCTATTCATAGTACATTACTCAACGACCACCATCAGTAACATATGCCTGTCATGGATCTGTTCATAGTACATCACTCCACGATCACAATCAGTAACATATGCCTATCATGTATCTATTTATAGTACATAACTCCACGACCACCTTCAGTAACATATGCCTATCATGTATCTATTCATAGTACAATACTCCTCGACCAACATCAATAACATATGCCTGTCATGTGTCTATTCATTGTACATTCCCCCTCGATCATCATCAGTAACATATGCCTATCATGTATCTCTTCAGAGAACATTACTCCACGACCACAATCAGTAACATATATCTGTCATGTATCTAAACATAGTACATGACTCCACGACCACCTTCAGTAACATATGCCTGTCATGTATCTATTCGTAGCACATTAGTCCACGACCTCCATAAGTAACATATGCCTGGCATATGTCTATTCATTGTACATTACCCCACGATCATCATCAGTAGCATATGCCTGTCATGTATCTATCCATAGTACATTATTCCACGGCCACCATCAGTAACATATGCCTGTCATGTATCTATTCATAGTGTATTACTCCACGACCTCCATCAGCAACATATCCCTATCATGCATATATTCATTGTTCATTACAATAAGACCAACATCAGTAACATATGCCTGTCATGTTTCTATTCATATGCCTGTCATGTATCTATCCATAGTACAACACTCCACGACCTCTATCAGTTTCAAATGCCTGTCATGTATCTATTTATTCATTGTACATTACTCAACGACCATCATCAGTAACATATGCCTATCATGTATCTATTCAGAGAACATTACTCCACGACACCCACCAGTAACATATGCCTGTCGTGTATCAATTCATAGTACATTGTTCTACGACCACCATCAGTAACATATGCCTGTCGTGCATCTATTCATAGTACAATATTCTACGACCTCCATCAGTAACATATGCCCATCATGTATCTATTCAGAGAACGTAACTCCACGACACCCATCAGTAACATATGCCTGTCAAGTATCTATCCATAGTACATTACTCCACGACCACTATCAGTAACAAATGCCTGTCATGTATCTATTCATTGTACATTACTCCACGACCACAATCAGTAACATCTATATGTCATGTATCTATACATAGTACATAACTCTACGACCACCTTCAGAAAAAAAATGCCTGTCATGTATCTATTCATAGTACATTACTCCACGACCACCATCAGTAACCTATGCCTGTCATGTATCTATTCATTGTGCATTGTCCTACAACCACCATCAGTACCATATGTCTGTCATGTATCTATTCATAGTACATTACTACACAACCACCATCAGTAACATATGCCTGTCATGTATCTGTTCATAGTACATCACTCCATGATCACAATCAGTAACATATGCCTGTCATGTATCTATTCATAGTACATGACTACACGACCACCTTCAGTATTATATGCCTGACATGTATCTATTCATAGTACAATACTCCTCGACCAACATCAATAACATATGTCTGTCATGTGTCTATTCAGTAACATATTCTTGTCATGTATCTAGCCATAGTACATTATTCCATGGCCACCATCAGTAACATATGCCTGTCATGTATCTATTCATAGTGTATTACTCCACGACCTCCATCAGCAACATATTCTTATCATGCATCTATTCCTAGCACATTAGTCCACGACCACCATCAGTAACATGTGCCTGTCATGAATCTATTCAGAGTACATTATTCCACGACCACCATCAGTAACATATGCCTGGGATGTATCTATCCATAGTATATTATTCCACGGCTACCATCAGTAACATATGCCTGTCATGTATCAATTCATAGTGTATTACTCCACGACCGGCATCAGCAACATATCCCTATCATGCATCTATCCCTTGTACATTAGTCAACGACCACCATCAGTAACATATGCCTGTCATGTATCTATTCATAGTACATTGCTCCACGACAATACTCAGCAACATATGCCTGTCATGTATCTATCCATAGTACATTGCTCCACGACCACTATCAGTAACAAATGCCTGTCATGTATCTATTCATTGTACATTACTCCGCGACCACAATCAGTAACATATGTCTGTCATGTATTTATTCATAGTACATGACTCCACGACCACCTTCAGTAAAATATGCCTGTCATGTATCTATTCGTAGTGTATTACTCCACGACCTCCATCAGCAACATATCCCTATCATGCATCTATTTATAGTTCATCAATCCACGACCAACATCAATAACATATGCCTGTCATGTTTCTATTCATATGCCTGTCATGTATCTATTCGTAGTACATTACTCCACGACAACCCTCAGCAACATATGCCTGTCATGTATCTATTCATAGTACATAACTCCACGACCACCTTCAGTAACATATGCCTGTCATATATCTCTTCGTAGTACATTAGTCCACGACCTCCATAAGTAACATATGCCTGTCATATGTCTATTCATTGTTCATTGCCCCACGATCATCATCAGTAGTATATGCCTGTCATGTATCTATCCATAGTACATTATTCCACGGCCACTATCAGTAACATACGCCTGTCATGTATCTATTCATAGTGTATTACTCCACGACTACCATCAGCAACATATCCCTATCATGCATCTATTCATTCATAGTTCATTACTCCACGACCAACATCAGTAACATATGCCTGTCATGTTTCTAATCATATGCATGTCACGTATCTATCCATATTACATTACTTCACGAACACCACCAGTGACATATGCCTGTCATGTATCTGTTCATAGTACATTACTCCACGACCAACATCAGTAACATATGCCTGTCATGTATCTATTCATAGTACATTACTCCACGACCAACATCAGTAACATATGCCTGTCATGTATCTATTCCTAGTACATTTGTCCACGACCACCATCAGTAATATACGCCTGTCATGTATCTATCCTGAGTTCATTATTACACGACCATCATCAGTAACGTATGCCTGTCATGTGTCTATTCATTGAATAATACCAACGATCATCGTCAGAAACATATGCCTGTTATGTATCTATCCGTAGTACATTAGACCACGACCTCCATCAGTAAAAAATGCCTGTCATGTATCTATTCATTGTACATTACTCCACGACCACAATCAGTATTATATGCCTGACATGTTATTCATAGTACATTACTCCACGACCACCATCATTAACCTATGCCTGTCATGTATCTATTCATTGTAAATTGTCCTACGACCACCATCAGTACCATATGCCTGTCATGTATCTACTCATAGTACATTACTCAACGACCAACGTCAATAACATATGTCTGTCATGTATCTATTCAAAGTACATAACTCCACGACCACCTTCAGTAACACATGCCTGTCATGTATGTATCCACAGTTCATTATTCCACGACCACCAACATTAACATATGCCTGTCATGTATCTATCCATACTATATTATTCTACAGTCACCATCAGTAACATATGCCTGTCATGTATCTACTCATAGTGTATTACTCCACGACCTCCATCAGCAACATATCCCCATCGTGCATATATTCATAGTTCATTACTCCAAGACCAACATCAGTAACATATGCTTGTCATGTTTCTATTCATATGCCGGTCATGTATCTATCCGTAGTACATTACTCCACGACCACTATCAGTAACAAATGCCTGTCATGTATCTATTTATTCATTGTACATTACTCAACGACCATCATTAGTAACATATGCCTGTCGTGTATCAATTCATAGTACATTGTTCTACGACCACCATCAGTAACAAATGCCTGTCATGTATCTATTCATAGTACATTACTCCACGACCAACATCAGTAACATATGCCTGTCATGTATCTATTCATAATACATTACTCCACGACCAACATCAGTAACATATGCCTGTCATGTATCTATTCCTAGTACATTTGTCAACGACCACCATCAGTAATATACGCCTGTCATGTATCTATCCTGAGTTAATTATTCCACGATCACCATCAGAAACATATGCCTGTCATGTGTTTATTCATTGTACATTACTCCAAGACCACAATCAGTAACATATGTCTGTCATGTATCTATTCATAGTACATCACTCCACGACCACCATCATTAACCTATGCCTGTCATGTATCTATTCACTGTACATTGTCCTACGACCACCATCAGTACCATATGCCTGTCATGTATCTATCCATAGGTCATTAATCCACGACCACCATTAATAACATCTGCCTGTCATGTGTCTATTCATTGTACATTACCCCACGATCATCATCAGTAACATATGCATACCATGAATTTTCTCAGAGAACATTACTACACGGCCACAATCAGTAACATATGTCTGTCATGTATCTATTTATAGTACATAACTCATCGACCACCTTCAGTAACATATGCCTGTCATGTATCTAATCATAGGTCATTAATCCACGACCACCATTAATAACATATGCCTGTCATGAGTCTATTCATTGTACATTACCCCACGATCATCATCAGTAACATATGCCCGTCATGTATCTATCCATAGTACATTATTCTACGGTCACCATCAGTAACATATGCCTGTCATGTATCTATTCATAGTGTATTACTCCACGACCTCCATCAGCAACATATCCCTATCATGCATCTATTCCTATCACATTAGTCCACGACCACCATCAGTAACATATACCTGTCATGAATCAATTCAGAGTACATTATTCCACGACCACCATCAGTAACATATGCCTGGGATGTATCTATCCATAGTATATTATTCCACGGCCACCATCAGCAACATATCCCTATCATGCATATATTCATAGTTCATTACTCCACGTCCAACATAAGTAACATATGCCTGTCATGTTTCTATTCATATGCCTGTCATGTATCTATCTATAGAACATTACTCCACGACCACTATTAGTAACATATGCCTGTCATGTATCTATTCATTGCACATTACTCAACGACCATCATCAGTAACATATGCCTATCATGTATCTATTCACTGAACATTACTCCACGACACCCATCAGTAACATATGCCTGTCGTGTGTCAATTCATAGTACATTGCTCTACGACCACCATCAGCAACATATCCCCATCATGCATCTATTTATAGTTCATTACTCCACGACCAACATCAGTAGCATATGCCTGTCATGTTTTTATTCATATGTCTGTCATGTTTATATTCATAGTAAATTACTCCACGACCACCACCAGTAACATATGCCTGTCATGGATCTATTCATAGTACATTACTCCACGACCACCATCATTAACCTATGCCTGTCATGTATCTATTCATTGTACATTGTCCTACGACAACAATCAATACCATATACCTGTCATGTATCTATTCATAGCGCATTACTCCACGACCAACATCAATAAAATATGCTTGTCATGTGTCTATTCATTGTTCATTACCCCACGATCATCATCAGTAACATATGCCTATCATGTATCTTCTCAGAGAACATTACTCCACGACCACAATCAGTAACATATGTCTGTCATGTATCTATTCGTTGTACGTGAGTCCACGACCTCAATCAGTAACATATAAATATCATGTATCCATTCATAGTACATTACTTTACGACCACCACCAGTAACATATGCCTGTCATGTTTCTATTCATATGCCTTCCGTGTATCTATTCATAGTACATTACTCCACGACCACCATCAGTACCCTATGCCTGTCATGTATCTACTCATTGTCCATTGTCCTTCGACCACCATCAGTACCATATGCCTGTCATGTATCTATTCATAGTACATTACTCCACGACCACCATCAGTAACATATGCCTGTCATGTATCTACTCGTAGTACATTACCCCACG
>SDVV010018708.1:0-13696 GCA_016164225.1 Gammarus roeselii
TATACATATATATATATGTGGCGGCGCTACGAGTACTGTTCATCAAGTAGTCCACGTTGGTGTGTTGATTGGAAGAATTCGATAGGAAACTGAAGGCTTGATTGCTTTGCGACTGATGTTCAGCGAGGGCAGTAAGTTGTCCACGCGTAGAGAAAAGGGTGGGCATATGTTCTTCTTCGTCGCAAAGGGGCGTTTGTCGAGAATGTTGGTGACGTCGCTGAGTGCTGGGCAACTAGTGTAGCTCCTTGTCTTGAAATAGTACTATAGTGAGAGTTTGTCTCTCCGGAGCGGAAGAGTACGCTCGTTCAGGGATTCGATGGGTGTGGAACGGAACGCACCGGTTGTGATACGCAGGGCGTTGTTTACGATGATGGAGAGAAGTTCAAGGGTGGTTTTGGCTGCAGAACCGTAAACAATTGCTCCATAGTCAATGCGCGAGCGCATTATTGTCCTGAATAACGTCATGCCGGTGTCCATATTGGCACCGAATTTCAAGGATGTTACAGAGAGGATAAATCCGGTTGCTTCGTTGCAGCGAGTCTCCAGGGCTGTAATATGAGGACGCCATGTGAGTTTAGGGTCCCTCAGAAGACCGAGAATTTTTTTAATTCCTCGTATACTAGCGGAGTGTTGTTCAGCGTTAGGGCTGGTTTTAGGTGTAAGCCGGGAACAAGAGTGAAGGGCATGCTTTTCGTTTTGGAGGGCGAGAATTGGAATCCGTTAAGGAGGCCCAGTTCCCGACTAGATTTAGACATTTCTGGAGTTCCAGTTGAATTGTTAAGAGGCTCAGGTGCCTCTAGCATATTTGTAAGTCATCGTCCACATGTAGTGATGAAAGCAATCTTTCGTCGCGCGGGAGAATGTCTGCTATCTGGTTGATTTCGAGTATAAAAAGAGTGACAATGAGGACGCTTCCATGGGGGACGCCCATTTCTTGCGGATAGGGTGGTGACAAGGTGTCGCCAACCTTAACCCTGAAGGTGCGATTTTGCAAAAAATTGGTGGATGTAACGTGGTAAGTGGCCTCTCATCCCTTTGCGGTAGAGATCCTTCATGATGCCATATTTCCAGGTAGTATCGTATGCTTTTTCCCCGTCGAAAAAATACGGAAATCAAGTGTTTTCCTTCGACAAATGCCTGTCTAATGTCAGATTCCAGTCTTACAAGGTGGTCCGTCGTAGAGTGGCGCTTGCGGCCACCACACTGGATGCTGTCGAGGCCTGCATGCATATCAAGGTAGTCGACAAGGCGCGTGTTTATCATTCTTTCCATGGTCTTGCAGCGGACGCTGGTATGAGCGATGGGCGATAGTTATGTGGGTCATCGTAGAATTTTCCGGGTTTGGGTACTGGGGTAAATACAGATTCCCGCTACAGATCAGGAAAGAATGAGTTTGAATAAAGCGTGTTGAACACTTTTAATAAGTGCTCACGGGCTCCATCTGGGAGATTCTTGTTCATGTTGATGTGCACCCGGTCTGGCCCAGGTGAAGATACACGTGTATGGTCTATGGCGCACTGTAGTTCTTGGAGAGAGGAAGGTTTGTTGTAGGCCATTTCGTTTCTAGAAGTAAAGTCAAGGTGTTCACTTTATCGCAATTCCTTTTCCCGTTGGAAAGCAGCTGTGTATTTTGTTGATAGAGATATCTGGCTAAAAGTCTGAGCTAGTTTATTTGCGATGACCGCGTGGAAAGAATAGGTTCTGCCTCCGTCTGAAAGTATGTTAATAGGTCGCTCGGGTTTTCCCTTGATACATAGCTTTTTCCCACATTTGGGAGAGGGGGAGTTTCGGTTAATAGTGTTGACTAACTGAGCCCAGCTTCCACGTTTCTTCTCCACTCGAAGTTTTCGGTATACAGCAGATGCCTTTTTCCATGCTGCTCGGTTCCTGTGGGATCGTGCACGTCGGTAGGCATTTTATAGTCTTTCACGCTTATCTCTTGCTTCTTGCACCTCTCGGCACCACTATGGCCTCAGCTGCAGCTTGAATCTTTTCGTATAGTTGGGCGACGAGGTCGTGTTCCGAAATGTTTTCGGGGATGCCATCCATATCGCTCTACGCGACATGTGCTGAGTATTCCACCCAGCTGGCTTTCCGGTAGTGAAATCGAAGTTCTTGTGAGGCAGGGTTTCTTGGTTGGTTGGTGAGAAGTGATATGATGACTGGGTTATGGTCGCTGTCGTGTGTTGAAGGCAAAACTCCCTAATCGAGTTAGGGTGCCAGAGTGGGGGAGCATATGGATAAATCGATGGCAGTTTCACTTTCGGGGGTGATTCGGGTGGGTTGTCCGTCGTTGAGAAGGACCCGGTTGTGAGTGCCATTATCACTTCCCTGGGGTCTGTTCTCACGCATCCCCAAGTTTCATGGTAGCTGTTGAAGTCTCCAAGGAGGAGGATTGACGAGGGCAGTTGGTTTAGCAATTCGGTCATTAGTGCTTCCGAGAGGTCATGGCTTCGTGACGAGTAGATGTATACCACTGTTATTGACCTTGAGACGCATATCTTCATAGCGATAGCTTGGAGTTCTGTCCTCAGGAGACGGGGAGGTGAGGTACGCTTTGGTGGATCATAAGTGCCACTCCGCCGTGAGCAGTCACGTTGGTGTGGCCTTTGCGGCGGTGAATGACATATTAGAGAATTCTGAAGGTGGCGGTCTCTCGGAGTTTGATCTCTTGGAGGCCCATCACCAAAGGTTTATGGGTGGCGATTACGGATAGTAATTCTTCTTTTTCGTTTCCGAGTCTCTGGCAGATCCACTGAAAAAATTTGGCGTTCATTTTGAAGGCTGTTCCCACTCAGACCTTGATGATCTAGAGAGGCCGCGTGATTTGCGGGTCGAGAGTGAAGGCGGTCTACTGTGATTGCTGCGGTCGCGGCTGCGAGTGCTCTTGTGGGGGGACGAGGAATTGTGCTCTTTGTGATTGCTTCGTGAGCGAGTGCGCTCTTCTTCTGTGGTAGCCTTTCTGATCTGCGTTGGTGGTTGTGTAGACTGCGAGCTATTTGGGCCAAGTAAGATGACTGGTTGTTCAGAGGTCTCGCGTATGAGTTTTTCGAGATAAGCGCCGTCGTCGGAGCCGTAATCGTTCTCGCTGGTGGCGTGTTTGTGAGTCGGGTTTGTTAACGGGGGGTCGTGTCCCTCGCAGTGGCTCTCCGCGAATGGAGCTGCATTTGATACAGCTGGAGGTAGTTCTGAATTTTTGTCCTGGCGGGCCGTTATTTAAGAGTTGTTACCGATCATTTTGCTCAGTGGCGCCTGGGCATCGGAGGTTTCTTCATCTCTTTGCCTTTTCGTTTTTACAGTAGTGAGCCTTGCTGCGTGGTCGCTGCGGGGGATGCATCCATCTCAGCGTCCTCCTAGGCACCGCAGAAATTATTTCTAGGACTGCATCTCTGGTGTAGGGGCGGTCGCTGGGCTGAGTGAGGAAGCACTGCAGCCAGGTAGGAGTGTTGGAGTTTTGTTACGATGTTGTCCTGACGATGTGTGGATGTCGTCGGGGGAGTTCGGTTAAATTGACGATTTGACTGATTTGACATAACAGAGGCGGTTTGGGCTATCGTCTTTCCAGATTTGGATGGCTTGTTTCCGTGTACCTCAGCGTTTGTTTTGTGTTTTTTTTTTTAGTCCATGTATACTGAGCAGTCGCGGTCGTCTGCTTCATGGTAGCATGAGCAGTGGTAGCATTTAGGGTGGCTGGCTGTGCAGACTTTTCTGTCGTGCTTGCCGGCGCACTTCCTACAACGTTTGGGTGTATGCGTGGCCGTATTCAAGGCTTTTTTTGCGCATTGAGGGCCATGTTGTAACTGGGTAGGTTTTGGTTCTTCCTTGTTCACCCGGGATGACTATGAATTCCATTGCGTCGTATCCTGGGAAGGTAATTAAGTATGCAATAGAGCTTGCGTTGCGTGATTTTATCCATGTTGCTTGACGGACTTTGGTAACTCCGTAATACTCAGCCAGACCATCATCGAAAGCACTGAGGTCGGTTGTAGGTGTGTAACGAGAGGTGTATATAATTCGTTTGGTATCGTTGAAGAACGGATGTGTTTCAACTGTAACATTGAGTTTGTTTACGTGGGTAATCTTTTGTATTGCGTTACTTTGTTCACGTTCTACGACGAAGACCAGATATTTTTTTCCCTGTAGTTGAATTTCTGTCGGTTTTCTTCTGAGTTGTTCGGTGAGTGAGTGACTTCATCATTATAAATGGATTAGTTGAAAAGGCAACTTTGCTTACACCACTTTCTTTGAACATTATGAGAAAGTGGTTGGGAAATGGTGCCGATCTTTTCTCCCGTCGCCCGACCCCGTGATCTATCTGGTATTGGAAGATTGCTCACTCAGTCTCATGTTCTGGGCAATCTCTATGTCCTGTGGGGTGTCCGTTTACTTTGCAGTAAAAACAGTGCGGTTCTCGGAATAGCACGACTGGGGATCTTCTAGTTTGTCATGGTCGTCTAGGGAGCAGTATGAGCATCTTTGCTTACCATTACAGTTTCCGCTCGTGCGTCCGTATTTTTGGCATTTATAACATTGCATCGGACGTCTCTCGAACGGTGTAACCTTGGTTTTAGTGGTGCAGAAGGGAATGTCTAGGTATTTAGGGAGAATAGGGCAGTTGAATTTTAGTATTAGGGCTGTGGTGGTCTCTCTTCTTGGTGTGATCTTTGGGGCGATTTTTGCTTCGACAACGCAGTCACCATATTGAACGAGTCCAGTGATGTACTCCTCGATTTCCTCCTTCGGGATATCTTCTATGTAGATCAAACCTGAACTTGTAGAGAAAGTCATGTGTGGCACTATTTTGCATGGCTTTTCACAGTCTAGTTTTGAAGGGAATTGTGTCACTTTGAAGTTTTGTGTATACTCTGATGGCAAAGCCTTCGTAGCCGCTGGTGTCGACGCTCAGGACTGGGCGGCCAGTGAAAGAGCCCAGCTCTTTTCGCAGAGTGTTTGGACAAATATCCGGTCTGTCTTTGGCGTCGAACGTGATCTTCAGGTGTTCGGGAACGGTATGACTATTGATGAACAAGTTGTGTTCATTAAATGGCGTGTATTGCTTCCTCCTTGCAGTCCTCGGAGCTCGGTTGGGGTTTTTGTGGGGTGGAGCGTCGTCGAAGTTGTCATCGGACGTAGAGGTAGAGGAACTTGCGTAAGTTGCGGGTACTTTAGTTTGTTGGTCGAGTTCGTGGATATGGAGGAAAATTGTCTTGACATGACCCTCGAGCCCCGTTAAACGGTCGTCAGTTGCGCTAGGTTCTGCGGCGACAACTTCTGCTTTCTGCTCAGAGAGGCCGGTCGCTTGGCTAAGTAGATTCCTGATTTCCTGGACGTTCCTGGTTAACTCGTCGATGCGGTCGTCTCTCCGGCCATCGTCATTATTGATCCAATTCTTCAACGTTACTCCGGCTATGCCTCTAACATATTTCAGCTCAAAAACATTTAACCCTCTATTCTCTTTCGCTCTCCTCGTTTCAGTACCATAGAGCTGAGTTGCGACAAATAACCTCTCATACAACTCTCTCTTTGCTACCGAGTCCAATATTCTACAGCGTTATACACTCTTCAGTTCACCCAAAACTCAAAACCATCCCTGCACGCTAGATTTCACATGAGTTTCCACAGGTTCAGTTTTCTCCACATGAAAGCCTAGGTGCTTAAATCACTGGACTTTCTCCAATAACTTTCCATTGCTGGGACACCAATTCCGATCAGATCGTCGTTTGTCGAAGATCTCATTACTATACTTTTACCCATTTTAGCTCGGGGCTCCCTCGTCTCACTCAGTGCTCAGCTCCGACACTAGCCGACACAAATGTTTGTTCCAATCTGCCACAAGTGCTGACACAACTACAAGCCACGCCCATTTGCTCCAAGCCACTTTTTTTCAAACCTTGACCCATTACACTCGCGGTCATATCCCTCCACCCCTGTAAAGATGGAACAGCCAGGGAGACATGACGAAACCTCGTCTTTGTCCCACTTACGATGGGAACCACGCTGTCACATCCCTGCCTACTCTGACACAAGCTCCACTACCAATGTAGAAACTCTGGATTGCTCTTCATACCTGACACTTACTTCACTGCCAACATCGAAAATATGGATTGCTCTGAACTAAAAAAATCCGCCCATACAATCGCAACACTACCCACAACGCCTCCCTGTCAACCATATCGTAGGCTTTTCCCTGATCTGCAAGGCCTGTACCACTAATAATGGCCATATCGCACCATCTGCACTCAAACTAACCTCTTGACTGGCACTCTTCCGTACAACTTACCAACAACACACAACGAACTAATACCTCTCGAGTTGCTGCTCTCAGTTATATTTCCCTTGTCCTTACACAGCGGAACAATGCAAGGCCTGTGCTACTCAATCGACACCAAGCTCGACGTAGAACAGTTCTAGCAATAACAAATCATTCGACTACCGATACTCCGCCTGTCTCTAGGCACTCAGTTGCAGTGCTGTCCAAATCAGGTGCTTTCCCTGCTTGCATCTCTGCTTCTTTAGTAATGTCAGTAAGAACTCGCGCTCCCAAAACTGGCATTCGTGTAGCACCACCCACAGCTACAAATGTCAGCGTTTCTGATATCCTCATAAAACAACTCATCAAAATACTCGGCCCACTTCTTCCGTACATCCCCACTCGCCAACAAAAACCGGCCGTACATTGTGTGTCTACCACCACTTCCTACCCCTTCCCCGTCTCCCTTTTCCTCACACTCTTCAAATTTTTACAAAACATCTTTTTGTTCTCCTCAAGAGGCTTGCACAACCGCCTACCCCTCCTAGCATCAGCGTCCTTCTTTGCTACCCTCACCACACGCTTCAATTCTCTTCGCTTCTCTTCTCTCTACAGTTATCCTAGGTCACCACCGATCTCGCTTGCAAGCCAATCATCAAAAGCTCTTCTCTTCTGCGCCACCGCTAGTTCAATCTCATCGTTCCACCACTTCCTCCGACCTACGCCACACCACTCATTCACTCACCTCGCTCCCTACTCTTGACACATGTTCTGCTGCCAACATGGAAACTCTGAACCGCTTCAACAGATTTTCCGCCCATTCCACACAAACGCAACACCCTCCACAGTGCTTCCCTGTCGTATGACATTATTCATGAAGGTCCAGAACACATTCTTTCCTTTTGCAAGGTACTTCTCACAAACTCGTCTTACTACAAATATCTGATCGAAACCTCTACCACTTCAAAAGCCACACTGTTCCTTGCCAATTCGGCCATCCGTATAGTCTCTTAAGTAAATTCAGAACGGAGGAGTTGTTTGTAATTAACGGAATTGTTTGTGTTCAACTGAACATTTCTACCGAATTTAACAAAGAGAATTTTAGAGCAAAGCAGACTTTAGTTAGGAGAGACATCAGTGAGGAGGCGGCGAGCGCATGCGCAATGGACAGGCGTGTGTGGAGAACAGTTGTGAATGGATGAGTTCTGACGCGACCCTAATGCGCTCTCACGTCCTTGGCGTCTCGTTGTGAAACGGGACGGACCTGGGTGAAGGAGTTCACGGCAATTATGCCGCAGCAGGGGTAAAGCAGCGAAAGCTGTCGAGCCCTGCTGCTGACACTGATGTCGGACCACGCACCTGACCCAAAGTTTGTGTTGCGGGATTCTGGCCGGACGCTTTAGCGCTAAAAGGCTAAGATTTGGTACAAGTGGAGTGCGGGAGAGGATTTGATTTGGGCCTCATTTGGGGAGCGAGGCAAGTGATTGGTTCACAGTGAAAGTGGGACTGAGACAAGGCAGCGTGATGCCTCCACGGCTGTTCAATCTCTATATGGATGGAACGGTCAGGGAGGTGAACGCGAGTGTACTGGGTCGTGGCTTGTAGCTGTTGGAAGTGAATGGGCGGCGTTGGCAGTTGCTATTTGCGGATGATACGGCGCTGGTGGCGGATTCAGAGGAGAAGCTATGTTAGCTAGTGTCTGAGTTTAGTAGAGTGTGTGAGAGAAGGAAGCTTCGAGTGAACGTGGGTAAAAGTAAAGGAATGAGATGCTCGAGGACTATGGATGCGAGCAAAATTAGTGTCCTCCTAAATGGAGAGCTGTTGGAGGAAGTTCAATGTTTAATGTATCTGGCCTTTCATGTGGAGGTCACTGAACTAGTGAAAAGTGAAGTGAAGGGCGCGAGTGAAGAAGGGGTGTTAAGTATTGGGTGCACTGAAGAGTATAATGAGCCGTAGGACGTTGGGGATGAAAGCAAAGAGAGGTTTGTATAAGGGTGTTGTCGTCCCAATTATGCTTTACGGAGCTGAGACTTGGGGGGTGAGAGCAGAGGAGAGAAGAAAGTTGAATGATTTCGAGATAAAATGTTTGAAGAGCATGGCTGGTGCTACGCTGAGAGACCGGATCACCAACTCGACGTGGTTCGAATCAGAACGGGGATGGTGAAGAAGTTGGAGGACACAGTGGATTTGAGTGTTCTGAGAGGGTTCAGGCACTTGGTGAATATGGATGAAGGGAGATTGGTGAAAAGGGTGATGAAGGCGGAGGCGAGTGGTTGCAGGCCTAGAAGTAGACCGAAGTTTGGGTGGATGGATGGGGTATAGCAGGCGTTGAAAAGGAGAGACTTGAATGTATAAATGGAGAGAGCGTGCAATGAACCGGCGTGAGTGGAGAATGGTTGATTTTTGACGTTGCTCTGATGTGGTTTCCCGCCTTGACATCACGTTGTCGGAATGGTCGTGGTTGAGGGGAGGGGGGGGGCGTCTATCATGATGCGGCAGGGGTAAACCAGTGAAAACTGTCGAGCCCTGTTTCTGACAACGGACAACCCTTGTGACCCAGCGTGTGTGTTGCGGGGTATCCGGCCGGACCTTTAAGCACTAAAGGGCTAAGGAGCGTGAGCGTATGAGGCGCGCCTTGCCGTCGGCCAACCCCCTTTCTGAAGGATTCGGCCTAGTGTCTGTATAGATACGTTGCGGTTAAAGATACACGAGCCAGTACCATTCCGTAGAATAAATCAGATTTATTACTTAGCTATAGCATTCCAACCAGTCCCAACATATGAATATCCGAAATAATACATTTGCAGCAATATTGATCAGGGTGCCTTCACCAACCTTCGGGTGTGTCACCACGGGAGAACCTGCACGGCGAGCCAGCCCTCCGTCACCGCCTCCTTCCTGAACAGAAACAATACCGATCACCTAACAGAGGATTATAAAAACGGTCCATGTCGTAGGTACAGCCGTAAAGTGTGATGTTTCTGAAGTCAAACACTGATGTTTACCATTAGTGTAAAAAGACGCACAAGCCTATTGTTACATTATGTTACAAACGAAGTTGCATATTATCAAAATTACTCTTGTAGTCAATGCTCATTAAAGACTGGAAACGATTTGAAAATTTCATTCACGGAATTCTATCTTTCAGGCTTCGTACCTCTCTCTTCAGAAGGTGTTGAAAAGACGTAGCCAGTGATTTTTTGACACGGTTCAAAGAAGACTCCGGTCCTCTGCAAGGATGAAACGAGGGTAAGCTTCAGTTAAAATACAAACCTAGACGTCATATCCTTTTTATAAAACATTTACAACCTGCATAAATGTGAAAAATGAGGGGCGCACTCACTTGACCAGTCCAGAGACAGTGTGCACGTGTCCCTGCTGGTCCGACTCCAACTGCGCTCTGAGCAGCATCATGAGGACGTTGTTCTTATGGTGTACCTCAGGGGTGTCGGCGCCTTCGTACTTGGCCAGCAAGAGGTCGCGGTCTGCCTCAGGCAGCTGGTGCACGCGCTTCAGGATGACGCCATGAGCACGGACGGCTGGCAGACCTGGTGGGGAGGGGAGAGTTGAGAGGACAGTAATGGGAAATGAAGCTCATGTGATTGTGGGTTGGAGACAGCACCTAGCTAGTAGCTGATTACAAGGAACTCAATATAGAAATGTGATGGGATTGGGGTTGGAAACGACAAGCAGGAGTAAGTCACAAAGAATTCAATATGAAAGCATAATGGGATTCGAATTGGGATATACTAGATTTTTTATTTATTCAGTGACACGTGAGGAGGAACAGGATATACTTGGCTTCTACTTCAGAAAAGATTGAGCTGAACAACCTTATAGAAATGTGATCAGACACAGGTTGTAGTTGCATTCCACTTCAGATAAGAGGGAACTGAGCTATCTCTTGGAACAGCAAACGTGAGGAGGAAATAGTTGTAGTTACCTTCAACTTCAGAGCAGAGAGAGCTGAACCATTTCATAGGGCAGGTGTCGCACATGGAGCTCTCCTGCTTCTCCTTTTGGTACACGGACTGCACAGCCTCAATAGATTTGTTCAGGCCTGGGAAGAGAAGCATTGAACCTCGATAAAAATATTAAAGCCTGGCAATTACTTTCAACTAGGGTTTGAGCTTTAACAATTAGAATTCAAAATTACCTCAGGGGAAAAGTTGCTATTTTGCATTATTACATAGAACTGATGTTGATGAACTGATCAACTATTCAAAAGGTCAAGATTCTAAGGTCGTGTGAGCTTTTCTCAGAAGTTTGCGTACAAATTGTGCAATCTGCACCTACCAGTAATGTGTGTCCACCAACTGCCACACCCTGTATCGCTGTATCTGCGAAACCGCTGACGAACTGTGTACTTACACCTCAGGGATGTGTGACAACCAAATGCAAAGGCCTGTACCTACGAAATCCCTGACGAGCATCGTACTCACTCTGTATGATCTCCGTGGTGACGTCAGCGTTGTCGCACCGGAAGACGTATCCAACATACACGGGCATTTCACCCGCCACCTCTCGGCAGATAAACCCAAAGTGATCCTTGTTTAGGATACCCTGAGAGGAGGCAGGGAGGGAGAGGGTGGTACAAACATAAATGCTGACCAAATCAAATTATTGAAGAAAAAACAACAAAATTTAGCTACATGGGTAATTCGAAGTGCTAGAGCCAAGATCAGCATGACCGCGATTTGAAGTTAAGAGCCCTAAAAATGGACCGATAGTTAACAATTAAGTGTTTGAAGGATATGAAAAAATAACAATATTACTGTAATAGACGGATGTTCCCGAGACCTCATGAATATGTTGATGATGGTAATAACAGTAACAGCACGATTCTACTCTCCGTAACTGGGAGTAGAATCGTGCTACCGTAACCCCTGCGTGTCGTAAAAAGCGACTAAAAGGGGCGGAGCGAAGGGGCTAGGAATCCCGTTCTCTGTAAAACCTTTCTCGAAGACGGAAAGAGGTAGCAGACTGATACCTCTCGAGTAGCAGCATAATTTGTATCTCCTTTGCCCTTATATAGCGGAACAATGCAGGCACTGCGCCACTCAATTGGTACCGCACCGGCGACAAAACACAAGTTCAGTAACCTCAGCAACCATTCGACAATCGTTACCGCGCCATTCTTCGGGAACTCAGTCGCAACGTAATCCGAACCAGGGGCTTTTCCTGCTTTCATCACCCCCACCGCCTCCTGCACCTCTTCCCTGGTAATGTCCGCCACAAGTTTTGCTCCCAAAACCGGCATCCGAGCACCACCACCCACAGCAACAATGTCAGCCTCTCTGTCATCCTCGACATTCAACAACTCATCAAAATACTCGGCCCACCTCTTCCGAACATCACCACTTTCCAATAACAACTGACCATTTTCATCTTTCATCATTTTCTCCTTTCCAGTCTCTCCCTTTCTCACCCTCTTCACCTCTTTCCAGAACATATTTTTGTTCTCCTCAAAATTCTGGTACAACCGTCTGCGTCTCTTTTGGCTCTCCTCACCACCCGCTTCACCTCGTTTTCTCCTCTCTTTGTAGCTTTCATAAGCCACCACCGACTTTACCTGCAACAACTCCTCAAACGCTCGTCTTTTCCGTGCCACCGCCAGTTTGACCTCCTCGTTCCACCACGCGCAATCTTTCCTTCTACACCAGCCCACACGGCGCGCACCACACACCTTCTTCGCACATCTCAGCAACGCATCCCTTAACGTCTCCCATTCTTCCTCCACATCTCTCAGGTCCTGTCCTCTCACGTCGTTATATTCTTCCCTCAACGCCTGCTGGAACTCCTCGACTCTACTTCTCACATTCAGTCCACTCACTTTCACTACCTCTCTTATTCCTCCCACTCGTTTGTTACCCTTCAACTTCTGCTAACCTCTTAATCTACCTTCCACCAGCAGATGGCCAGACACTCCTCCACCCTCCCTTCTCAACACCCGCACGTCCAACAGCCTCCCCACCACTCTCCTCGATATCAGCACAAAATCCATCAGTGCTCTCTCCACCACTGCACCACGAGCCATCCTTACCCATGTGTACTTGTGGATATCTCGCTTCTTGAACAAACAGTTCTCGACCACCAACTCCTGCTCCATACACAGACTTATCAGGTTTTCTCCAGTCATTTCTAACGGGAACGCCATACCTTATCACATTCTCTACCACTACATCTCCAACTCTCGCATTAAGGTCACCCAGTACAACTACGTTGAAATGACCTCTAAAACTCTCAATACGCTCAGTCAGGTCTGTCCAGAACTGCTCCCTCTCCTCTTCACTCCTCTCGCTGCCAGGTCCGTAAGCACTCACAAATACCCATCTTTCTACGCCTAACTTAACTTTCACCCACATCAATCTTGAGGACACCTCCTTCCACTCGGTAACGCTACTAGTCAACCGATCACGCAATATCAAAACCACCCCTTCTTGTGCCCAACCTTCCTGAACACCAGACATTCTTCCACTTACCACACCTAACTCACTTTCTCCCTTCTTTTTAATCCAGTCTCACTCAGCGCCAACACATCAAACTTCCTCCTCACAAACATCTCGCCAATCTCCCTCCTCTTTACATTATTCGTACTACAGCCACGCACATTCAGCGATCCAAACGATAGGGTTGTGAGAGGCCTGAGCCTCTCCTCCCCCCCTCGTCTTGCGGTCTTTGAGGAAGGGTTTTACAGAGAACGGGATTGCTAGCCCCTTCGCTCCGCCTCTTTTAGTCGCCTTTTACGACACGCGGTGGATACGGTAGCAAGATTCTAAAGCCACGGCTACAAGGCGGTGCATATGCGACAAGCTTAGCAGCAACTGTTAGCATTTTCACCATGTTAAAGCAAACAAAGAAAGATCAGCAAAGTATTAAAGATTTAAGGATTTAAAATTTATTCAGGTATAATGACATGTTGATAAAAGAACACAAATATCAGAATACACAGGTGATACGTACCAAGTCTTCGTCAGCGTGAGCTGTTCTGAAGACAACATTTGCTACCTAGGTGAATTTAATATTAACTTAAAACTAGGGTTGAGGATTTGATTTGATTTGATTTGGTCCTCATTTCCACCAGAGGCTCAACGTGAGTCATAATAGGCTCCCCCGTAGGGCTCGACGATCATTGATTAAAGCAGGCTCGCACGCCTAAGTGTGCGAGGAAAAAACAAAACAACGCTTTCAACGTTAGAAAAAAGTGAAAGTTTTAGCAATAACAGACGCACGCTGGTGCGCAAAAGAAAAAACGCTTACTCGAAACGGAACCTCCGCTTCCAATCCTTTAGAATAGTAAGTGATATGTACGCACCCTAGTGCGTACAGGTAGCATCAAGATTAATACGTCAGCGGCCACACGGGCAAACTGAGCTCTGAAAGCAACGCAACACAACACAATATTTACAGCTACGCGGTTTAGTTGTATAAATACAATCTATTCAC
>SDVV010018709.1:0-13695 GCA_016164225.1 Gammarus roeselii
ATTGCCGCGTCAATCTTGCAGAGTTGTAATTGCCGCGTCAATCTTGCAGAGTTGTAATTGCCGCGTCAATCTTGCAGAGTTGTGATTGCCGCGTCAATCTTGCAGAGTTGTAATTGCCGCGTCAATCTTGCAGAGTTGTAATTACCGCGTCAATCTTGCAGAGTTGTAATTGCCGCGTCAATCTTGCAGAGTTGTAATTGCCGCGTCAATCTTGCAGAGTTGTAATTGCCGCGTCAATCTTGCAGAGTTGTAAATGCCGCGTCAAACTTGCAGAGTTGTAATTGCCGCGTCAATCTTGCAGGGTTGTAATTGCCGCGTGAATTTTGTAGAGTTGTAATTGCCGCGTCAATCTTAGAGAGTTTTAATTGCCGCGTCAATCTTACAGAGTTTTAATTGCCGCGTCAATCTTGCAGAGTTGTAATTGCCGCGTCAATCATACAGAGTTGTACTTGCATTTTCAATCTTATAGAGTTGTATTTGTGTCGTAAATCTTACAGAGTTGTATTTGTTTCGTTAATTTTATAGAGTTGTAATTGTGTCGTCAATCTTTTAGAGTTGTAATTGTGTCGTCAATCTTATAGAGTTGTAATTGTGTCGACATTCTTATAGAGTTGTAATTATGTCGTCAATCTTATAGAGTTGTAATTGTGTCGTCAATCTTATAGAGTTGTATTTGTTTCGTTAATCTTATAGAGTTGTAATGGCCTTGTCAACCTTATTGAGTTGTAATTGTTTTGTCAGTTTTATAGAGTTGTAACTGCCATGCCAATTTTATACAGTTATAATGCCCTTACTAATTTTATAGAGTTGTAATTGCCTTGCCAATTATTTATATTTGAAATTGCCTTGCCAGTCATTTGGAGTTGAAATTGCCTTGCCAATCATTTAGAGTTGTAATTGCCTTGCCAATCATTTAGAGTTGTAATTGCCTTGACAATCATTTAGAGTTGTATTTCCTGATGAATGCTTTTTAAGTGCGCAATTTTATAATCGATTCGGTCCGCCCAAAACCAAGCACTGATTTTAAAGCCAATAATCCATATTATTTCCAATATCTCGTACACGTTCAAGAAATTGTTCATTTTCTATACCGCGCATTTAACTCGGTTTCAGTACCTCACCATCAGAGAAAGCAGGGTTCAAATTCCCTTATTGTCATATCACATCGTTCGTAGAAGATAATATTCATACCCACGCAGTCTGTAACTGCGTGGGTAGCGGGTCCGGTGGGAATGACGTAGTCGTGTCGACCAGACTTTAGATAGAGGTGCTGGCTGCTCATGAGGCCTATCACAAACCCTTCCGAAGGGCTCATTGGAGGAGGCAGCGGATTTTGGTTGTAAATCTATTACAAGTTATTTTAACTTGGTCATGTTATGACAGAGTCAACAAACCTCCACAAAAAGCATTGAGAGGAAGAATTGTTCTACCAGCTTCGTATCATAGAATGGTGAGTGTTGATACTGCTTCTTTTATTCTTGAAAAAATGTGATTTCAAAACTCCCACTCACTATTCTTGTTCAGGGAAATTGATTTGATTGATATCTCGTGTTACTAAACATGAGCGTAATTTTTTTCTCTCTAATGGATATGTATTAATAAATTCATTGGATGGGGTTCAGGTGGGATTTCTTATAATATACATGAAGGGGAAAATGCTGATGTTTATCTGAGTTCACACCAGAATCTTCCATTCACCTGATTACAATTTTATTAAAATGTCTTGATAAATCATGTTCCATTTGGACGCAGGTAAATCGAGCTAAATCTATACCCGCAGTGTGGATCAAACGCGTTACGGATGCGCTCAGATGGCGACAGCTCATGATTAGTCAAGAGCTGTCGCCATCTGAGTGAATCCATATCGCGTATGATTTAAATAATTTGAGCTCCATGACGAAATTTAATTTCAATGATGAATTTGCTTATTCGCCTGCCTAGTCACTATTTCACCCCAACACCCGCCAGGCTGCTGTTGTCCATTGCTTCTCAAGGGACGTCCACGAACACAAATGCTGGAGTACTGCGCCCCAAGGCAGCAATATTGCGCTACGTGAGCACGCAGGTGTGGGCACAGACTTGCATAAAACCCTTGTATTGCCAGCGCTATATGAGCTAACTAGCATCAGGGGGGAGTGGGCAGAGTATCATGCTAATTAGCATCAGGGGGGAGCGGGCAGAGAATCTTGCTAATTAGCATCAGGGGGGAGCGGGCAGAGAATTTTGCTAAATAGCATCAGGAGGGAGAGGAGCATCAGGAGGGAGAGGACAGAAAATCTTGCTAATTAGCATCAGGAGGGATAGGACAGAGAATCTTGCTAATTAGCATCAGGAGGGAGAAGGCAGAGAATCTTGATAATTAGCATCAGGAGGAAGAGGACAGAGAATCTTACTAATTAGCATCAGGAGGGAGAGAGCAACGAATCTTGCTTATTAGCATCAGGAGGGAGAGGACAGAGAATCTTGCTAATTAGCATCAGGAGGGAGAGGGCAGAGAATCTTGCTAATTAGCATCAGGAGGGAGAGGGCAGAGAGTCTTGCTAATTAGCATCAGGATAAAGAGGGCAGAGAATCTTGCTAATTAGCATCAGGAGGGAGAAGGCAGAGAATCTTGCTAATTAGCATCAGGAGGGAGAGGGCAGATAATCTTGCTAATTAGCACCAGGAGGGAGAGGGCAGAGAATCTTGCTAATCAGCATCAGGAGGGAGAGGGCAGAGAATCTTGCTAATTAGCATCAGGAGGGAGAGGGCAGAGAATCTTGCTAACTAGCATCAGGAGGGAGAGGGCAGAGAATACTGCTAATTAGCATCAGGAGGGAGAGGGTAGAGAATCTTGCTAATTAGCATCATAAGGGAGAGGGCAAAGAATCTTGCAAATTATCATCATGAGAAGAAGGGCAGAGAATCTTGCTAATTAGCATCAGGAGGGAGAGTGCAGAGAATCTTGCTCATTAGCATCAGAAGGATGAGGGGAGAGAGTCGTGCTAATTAGCATCAGGAAGGAGGGAGCCGCGATCCTTGCTAATTAGCATCAGGAGGGAGAGGGCAGAGAAACTTGCTAATTAGCATCAGGAGGGAGAGGGCAGCGAATCTTGCTAATTAGCATCAGAAGGGCGAGAGCAGAGAATCTTGCAAATTAGTATCTGGAGGGAGAGGGAGAGGGCGGAGAATCCTGTTAATTAGAATCAGGAGAGAGAGGGCAGAGAATCTTGTAAATTAGCATCAGGAGAGAGAGGGCAGAGAATCTTGCTAATTAGCATCAGGAGAAATAGGGCAGAGAAACTTGCTAATTAGCATCAGGAGAGAGAGGGCAGAGAATCTTGCTAATTAGCATCTGGAGTGAGTGGGTAGAGAAACTTGCTAATTAGCATGAGGAGGGAGAGGGCAGAGAATCTGGTTAATTAGCATCAGGAGGGAGAGAGCAGAAAATCTTGCTAATTAGCATCAGGAGGGAGAGGGCAGAGAATCTTGCTAATTAGCACCAGGAGGGAGAGGGAAGAGAACATTGCTAATTAGCATCAGGAGGGAGCGAGCAGAGAGTCCTGCTAATTAGCATCAGGAGGGAGAGGGAAGAGAATCTTGCTAATTCGCATCAAGAGGGAGAGGGCAGATAATCTTGCTAATTAGCATCAGGAGTGAGAGGGCAGAGAGTCCTGCTAATTAGTATCAGGAGAGAAAGGGCAGATAATTTTGCTAATTAGCATCAGGAGGGAGAGGGCAGAGAATCTTGCTAATCAGCCTCAGGAGGGAGAGGGCAGAGAATCTTGCTAATTAGCATCAGGAGAGAGCGGGCAGATAATCTTGCTAATTAGCATCAGGCTAGAGAGGACAGAGAATCTTGCTAATTAGCATCAGGAGAGAGAGGGCAGAGAATCTTGCTAATTAGCAGCAGGAGAGAGAGAGGGCAGAAAATCTTGTTAATAAGCATGAGGAGGGAGAGGGCAGAGAAACTTGCTAATTAGCATCATGAGGGAGAGGGCAGATAACCTTGCTAATTAGCATCAGGGGGAGAGGGCAGAGAATCTTGCTAATTAGCATCAGGAGGAAGAGGGCAGAGAATCTTGCTAATTAGCATCAGGAGGGAGAGAGCAGAGAATCTTGCTAATTAGCATCAGGAGAAATAGGGCAGAGAAACTTGCTAATTAGCATCAGGAGAGAGAAAGAGCAGAGAATCATGCTAATTAGCCTCAGGAGGGAGAAGTCGAAGAATCTTGCTAATTAGCATCAGGAGGGAGAGAGCAGAGAATCTTGCTAATTAGCACCAGGAGGGAGAGAGCAGAGAGTCCTGCTAATTAGCATCAGGAGGGAGAGAGCAGAGAGTCCTGCTAATTAGCATCAGGAGTGAGAGGGCAGAGAATCTTGCTAATTAGCATCAGAGGAGAGAGCAGAAAATCTTGCTAATTAGCATCAGGAGGGAGAGGGCAGAGAATCTTGCTAATTAGCATCAGTAGGGAGGGGGCAGAGAATCTGGTTAATCAGCATCAGGAGGGAGAGGGCTGAGAATCTTGTATCTGATTTCCAATAATCCTAACAGGCATACACGATCTGTTCGAAAAAGGTCAACTTCGTTCATGAAAGATTTGATGTGTGTATTTAGTTGAAATGGTATCAGATAGTTCATGTATTCTCATTAAGAAACGCCACTTTAACTATGCATTTATATTTTTTGTTATACGGAATATATTATTATTTAACAAACAAATACCCTTGTATAATTATTTAACAATTAGTATTATTTCCCATTTAAATATAAACTTCCCTAGTCATGACTGCAACAATTCTTCAAATTAAATATACAACATTTAAAGAGATTTAGCATTCTACGGCAATTTATTTCATGTAGATGACAGCTGTTTTCCAGCGCAAATCGATCGTCGGGCAATAACATACTTTTTAGTCACTAACCTTTCCAAAGCAACTGCTTTCCTGCTAAAATAAGCCCTGTTTCTGTGAACATCGTGGTTCTGGCGATCCGTATCCACGATACTTGTGATAAATTACCTGGCTAGCCACTTCGGGGTAGCGTGTTATCTCCTGACTTATATACCGACTTAAGTAATTGCTCTCCGAAGGCTTCCAAAACGTTTCGTGTCGTAGGGTAGGCCATCAATTTGTCAATCTTATTAGTATTAAATCAATGTCAATGTCATCCAAATGTGAGTTTTTACCGTCCCATTCTTGTTCTATGTGCTTCTATAGTATCGTGCTTATTATACTAAGTGAACAACAACTTTGTTTCGGCCCTACTTCTTGAAAGCAAATAAAATCTGCTACGGACAACGCTCTCTCCTTCCGCATCAGTGTATAATTAGAACAGTTGTTGTGCTTTTTACATATTATAATAATCTTTATTTGGTTAACGATATAGCCTCAGATGCATGCATATGGAGCGGCCACAAAGATCATAAGCGGAAGAAATATCAGATTTAATTACCATTAGATTTACTCTATTTCCTATTGCATGGTGGGCTTTGGTTTACCCAAATTGTTCAGTCCAAGCCTACAACATCCAGGATGTTATCAAAAGATTGTTATTATTTTAATATCTGCCTTTTGTGTTGTGTCTTTCAGAGCTGAATTAACAGCAGTCATAATTTTCTAAATGCCCCACGGGCACTAAACACAGTGAGGTAGGGCGAGGCCACCTGCCCGTCAGCTGAACCATCTGGGGCGATGCCTCTACTCCCAGTGTTTGGAGAAGTGCAGTATGCATTCTCCATTATTTTGTCCATTTTTTCCATATAAGTTTTGGTCAAACTACTTAGGCAATGTATTCGGATACCGTACCTGACCAAACCCTGACTACATCCCCTTTTTTGGGTAAACTCAATTAGCTCTTGCATCAGGCACAAATACTGGTCAGCACGGAACCCTTTGAATTATCTACAAGTTCAATGATTTATCTTCATTCCAGGTACATATCTTGGGTCACAATCACCAACGTGACGAAGAAGGTTGTGACAGTCTTTAGCCGCCTTATCAATGCCTCGTTTTTAGAGATTATCGAAGACGATGGAACTGCCTTGCGTTTCGACCTCCATTCCCAGATATGTGATGTAGAGTAGAGGAGTACCCTCATTGGGAGACACGCGGCTACCCGCACTGTCCACTTCAAAGGTCGAGGTCAGAAAGACCGCTTCGCAGGTGCTAGGGAGATACTTCAGGAAAAGTTTTTGCGAAGGTATTGGTAAATTTGTACCACTCTCGTGTGTAGCTTTCGTTTCCTCATTCTAATTGCATACGTCAAAGCACTCAACCTAGTGAATGTGGTTTAGGGGAGGCTCGTGAGTCATGCATTCATCGTTTCAGCGCCCGCATTAATTAGGATGATTACATTCTCAGTAATTAATAAATACAGATTTACGGATTTGTTTTAACTCACAGCGTCATCCAACCGTGATGAACCCTAGTGTCAGAATAATGATCAAATATTCAAGATTATTACAAGGAACATGAGAAGGAAAAATATTAAAAGGGAAAACCATCAGGCATGCTTGTCTGATAAAACATACCAGATATGATAATCTTCCAAGGATAGGACATGAAATAAAAAATATATCGATTACAAACGTAGATTTTACTCTCTGACTTTCATTTTTTACATTGTTGATACCGGCTTCTTGTTATCTATTCAAAAGCACCATTAGTTTCATGTCGGTTTGAATATAATGACATCCTTCGTAGTGGAGCATTTGACTCCGATCGAACGGCGTACCAGCCCAACCGAGCCTCTAACGGCGTACCAGCCCAACCGAGCCTCTAATGCTGTGAATCGTAACAAAATCGATCGAATTATGCTGGGTCGTTAATTGTAACTGCCCAGTCAAACATCATTGTCGGATGATCTTACGATTAAGTGCGACTATCATCGGTGTATTGTTTAATTATCAGATTGTGCTCAGACGAAAACCGACGTTTATCGAATAATTAACGTCGAAACGACGTCGGGAAGAGCCGTTTTTGTGACGATAATATCGTTGGTTTATATAGTTTGATCAACGGATAAAAATACGGGAAATTATCATAATTATCGTTTAAATATCGTGTATCATCTAATGATTAACGTGTGTTCATCGTGT
Source organism: Gammarus roeselii (assembly GCA_016164225.1). NCBI lineage: Eukaryota > Metazoa > Arthropoda > Malacostraca > Amphipoda > Gammaridae > Gammarus > Gammarus roeselii. Next base: position 7,080 of record SDVV010018709.1, read on the forward strand.
GATTATGTTCTTTCTTAGATGTTACCTACATTGCTGTTGGTAAAATATCTTGTGATTAACGTGTGTTTATCGTGTAATTGTGGCTTTTTTCAGCTGTTAGTCACCAAGCTGGTAGAAACTTATCGGCAGTTTTCTGGTAATTATCCTATAATCACACGCTGTATTTAGCTTGAAATGGGCATGAAATCAGATCATCTGAAACAAACAATGAATGCATCTTCTATCGACAGACCAGCTGTTATCAACATTTAACGTGGCATTGGTCACTAGCACAAGGTATCATTGAATGCCGGTTATATCCATATTCTCGAACAAACAGGTGTTCTGCACCGGTTCAGAAAATTGCTAATACAGAGATAGCTCGATTTAGCACAGGAAGTCACATTTTTTACACGGAAAGATACGCGATTAAGAAAGATAATTTGTCACCTTACAAGGATAAATAATTTAAATGAATTCACGTAATTTTTAATTAGGCGAATAGTCACTACAAATAGGTATTTTTGACCATTGACATGGAACACACTTGAAGTATATCACAATTGAAAAATATTTACACAAATCATTGACAGTTTCTATATGTAAGTTTTCACTTAATTGTGGTGGAACAATAAAAATAACAACACCAAAACATGTGTTTTATTGATATATGACCTGAATGTCACGCTATTGGGACAACGAAGATGGTGTTTATAGCTAAGGATATCAAGATTAAAAGGTGACAAGTGCTTGTAGGAGAAGAGAATGAATAGAAAAAGAAAGTGGTGGGACGAGTTTTGACGCGGTCCTGGTGACCTTGTTCCTGTCAGCTGTCAATATTGTGCAAACAGGTTGGATCCGCTGAAGTATTCGATGATCTCGATAAGAAGCTGATACTAAAGATGAATGTCGACAGAGGGCGGTAGATAAAGCTGCAGAAAGAGAGGATTTACACTACCTTCCTCCAGTCTTCATAAAGCGCCACGACACTGTACGTCGTAACTGGTGACAAATGAGATCATGGTTGTGGTTTTCACTCCCGTGGTGCAGAAATTGGCCCGAATTGCCGTATTTGGCGTCTTGAGCACATTTTTGGAACTTGATCTTAGTGTTGTCTACATTACCATATTGCAACATATGAGGATGAGATCTGCTCTTCAACTTGGTTGAGAATTAATACGAAAAGCAAATAAACCACAATAATAATCTGCTAACAAGTTAGTTCTCGACCAATTGCGCGTTCACGCATCACATTCTTTTATATTTTTTGACAAAGTAGTCCATTTCAGAAGTAACAAAACATTGCATATTATATGAATTTGTTGAAGAAAGTTTGTAATTAGATCTTGGACTGCAAGCACGCTAGGTCTTCATAGTGTATTGCCACTCATTGCGAAGGCGATCAATAGACCATGCTTCCTCTAGTCATCATACACAACAAGCCGGATGATGAAAATCATCTTTATTTCTTAGATTGATTACATAATTCCTTCAAAATAGTGTTCAAGACAATGATTATCAATCCACTTGTTGTACTACAGCCTTCTAGTACGGTGACAAACATGCTTGCTATCTACGTCTTGTTCCCGAAAAGACCTGGTTTTCACTTTTCCAAAAATATTTACGTCATGACAAAATGATTGCCCTGTGGCAGGAAGTAATATTGAAGTGAAAACTTGAGCATTCAATAGAAATAGAGGGTGTAATCATACATTTGATTTAATTTATGATTTTTATGAACATAATCATCAATTACGTTGTTTCGATAATTGAGAATCTGCAATTCTCACTAGCAGAAGCCATGGATATGCGGATAGGATGGGAGGAAATTGTGACGAATTATTAGTTTGATTGAAAGGTTTCGATGTCTCTCGCGCCGATCAGGAATCGATAGCAATACACACAGATAGTACATATAATCTGTTTTCTATAGGATAACACACAGTAAATTACTAGGAAAAACTGCAATATTAGCTAGAATAGGACAGTTTTTCTAATGTGATAGGAAGAAGAAAGACTAAGGTACTCCCGAATGATAATAAAAGCAAACGATGATAAATTGGCGGTACGAGTGAATGGATGACCCAGTTCCAACCTGAAATGTGATCATTTCACCTATACCTCATCCATGTCCTCATTCATTATTGTGATGTAAATACTATAATCAAAAGGCTAAATTAAGCAAAGACCTTGGCAATCCTATTTGCTTCTTATATGTAGCGTAATGTTCATATCCATGTATCCATTGATTGGTTTGTATAGACTCACTGCAGTATCGTGACCACTCTGTGGATGAACATTCGAGAAAAAATAAGGGGCTAATTACTTAACGATACGATTGCAATGAGAATAATAGAAACCAATGCAAGACAAGCAGAACTATAAAACAGTGTTGGCATTAACAATCTGTGAGTTAACTAAAATTGTTCTGTATTAGTTAACCATCGTTATGCCATATTTTTTTATACCGTCTGATATGGTCGATTCATGAATGGTCAATTTCCGTCGGTTATGCTTGAATCATCGATTATCGTATATGCTTTAAGGTCGTATTTGCTTTAAGGTACTCGGCCTGTTATCGTCGGATACTCGGTGAGATTCGACGATAAAATTTTATCGCCGGCTGATCAACGGTAAAAACTTGAAACCGACGTTTAGCACACGATCGTCCGATGATGAAGTCTGACTGGGTGGTGGCAGCAATCTCCGTAGTTTGTACATAAAACCAACGCGCGAACAGCTACGAAACTGTTTGCATGTTCTCTCTGCCTCGGCTCCTCTAACGCAGCGAAAGTAGGAGGAGGTTGCGAGGATTTTATCACCGATTCAGGCAGGATAATCTATTCAGCCCTGATTTCCAAGAATGCAGATCCACTTCTTGAATAAGTGGCAAAAAGCCTCTGCCATCGGGACACGGAGGCCGTCACATGTAATGATATCTTACAAAAACGCGCACTCGACGTGTTATGGAAGCGACTTGCTGACCGGTTGAACTTGCAGAAAAAGTGGCTAAAATTTTTACATACAAACGGGAGCAAGGTTACGGGGAGACCAGGCCAGACGGTCATGCTCAACAATTGGCTACACGCGCCATTGCAGATGCAAAGCGCACGCACCCCATGCATATATATTATTATCCAGTCAGGGTTAAGCACTACGCAGACCTCCATCATCCCACGTTTGCCGTGTTGTTATAGCGCGGTATAATCCCTCTCGAATGTCAACCCTCATCAGCAAACAAACTGTCAATGTCACGTTGGGCACCTTGAACATAACAAGCCATCCACCCCTCATTACCATATCTTATTAGTTGCCTTTACACAAGCTAGTCTTGACTCAGTTCCAAGTCAAGCTGGATCCCAATGTTTTCATATTCACCAGTCACAGGGAAATATTTCATAATGCCAATGAATAAGTCAGCAATTTTATCCCTGACTAAACTTAAGCAGAAAAGGAGATGAAGTTGTGAACGGAGAACTTACCAAAGAAATCGATGCAACTTTATTCCTCTACTCGAACAATTTGTATTATTATAAGTTGTTTTTTGATTGAACGAAAATTTCGAGTCAAGCATCTTATATTCATATAGGTAAATTTTCGTATTTTGTTTGAGATGGAACAAAGTTTTACGTGCCTCCCTTTTTCTCTTGGACTGAATATCATTTTAAAAATGTAGATGAAGAATGAAAGTGCTTGTTAGTGGTTCAGCTCATTGATTGGTGGTTCAGCGCATTGATTGCTGGTTCAGCGCATTGATTGCTGGTTCAGCGCATTGATTGCAAGTTCAGCGCATTGATTGCAAGTTCAGCTCATTGATTGGTGGTTCAGCGCATTGATTGCTGGTTCAGCTCATTGATTGCAAGTTCAGCGCATTGATTGCTGCTTCAGCTCATTGATTGCTGGTTCAGCTCATTGATTGGTGGTTCAGCTCATTGAGTGCTGATTAGCGCATTGATTGCTGGTTCAGCTCATTGATTGCAAGTTCCGCACATTGATTGCTGGTTCAGTGCATTGATTGCTGGTTCAGCTCATTGGTTGCTGGTTCAGCTCATTGATTGCTGGTTAAGAGCATTGATTGCTGGTTCAGCGCATTGGTTGCTGGTTCAGCGCATTGATTGCTAGTTCAGCTCATTGATTGCTGGTTCAGCGCATTGATTGCTGGTTCAGCTCATTGATTGCTGGTTCAGCACATTGATTGCTGGTTCAGTGCATTGATTGCTGGTTCAGCTCATTGATTGCTGGTTCAGCTCATTGATTGCTGGTTCAGCGCATTGATTGCTGGTTCAGCGCATTGATTGCTGGTTCAGCGCATTGATTGCTGGTTCAGCGCATTGATTGCTGGTTCAGCTCATTGATTGCTGGCTGATTGGTGTAAGATGCTTGCCAACATAAATTGCGATATCAAGAACTAGTACCAACTTACGCTTTAATAATCGACTTATTCGTAATAACTGTTCCGAGACTCTGGCGCTTGAAAACATTCTGTGCAAAAAGTTGTTTACATTCAACAGTGTTGTTTACAATTTCGATCACTGCTCTAAATCTGACACAATCAAGCCTCGAAATTGTTGTCTCAACATTTTTACTTAGCTTCCGTTTTATGAATACTGTTCGAACAAATGGATATCTATCTGATAACAAATTGTCATTGGAAATTCAACTTGTAGCCCAAGCGTTGCATGCCATATAATAAATATATAATTTGTTCAATTCAACGAGTCTTGTCCCTGGCAATGGTAAACGGTCGCACTTACTTCGCCACCGCATGCCTACATAAAACATGAATAAGCCGCACAGCAGCAACTTTGCAAACATAGTTGAAAGCATTGAGGCAGTTCGTGTTTTTTTGAATCAATAAAACACATTAACTGTGATGATCGTGCGCACGATGCGCAGCCTGGAGGCCAGACATTGTCAGAGGCAAGTCTATGAGCGGGTTCAGGGAAACTGTGGTTGTTTACTTTTTATTAACACGAGTACGAACACATGTGCATGCAATACACGTAAGTTGCATATTTATTTAAGCCCGTTATTATGTGAGGTTGTGAGTTCATTTCAGGTTGGGAATCATAAAATAAATAACTCATGGAATAATACATTAAATGTGCACAAAGGAAATGTTTTTTTGCAACTCGTTGTGCTATTCTTGAGGAATAATTTAATAACATGGATTTATATTGTTAGCTTTGTATGGGTAAATGAAGTATCTATAGATCAGACTACTTTATTTACTTCTCTATAAATCTGTTACGGCCACAGCTATTGTAAATCTGTCAGGGCACGAATGTTGTCGGTCTGTCAGGGCTATGTCTATTGCCAATCTATCAGGGCCACGGCTATTGTCAGCCTGTTAGGGACATGACTATTATTCATCTATCAGGGCCACGGCTATTGTCAGTCTGTTAGGGTCATGACTATTATTCATCTATCAGGGCCACGGCTATTGTTAGTCTGTTAGGGTCATGACTATTATTCATCTATCAGGGCCACGGCTATTGTCAGCCTGTTAGGGCCATTACTATTATTCATCTATAAGGGCCACGGCTGTTGTCAGCCTGTTAGGGCCATTACTATTATTCATCTATAAGGGCCACGGCTGTTGTCAGCCTGTTAGGGCCATTACTATTATTCATCTATAAGGGCCACGGCGGTTGTCAATCTATCAAGGCCACGGCTATTGTCAACCTTGAATTCAATTGAACTAATTCTCAAATAAGAGGCCGAACGATGGACAACAGACCTTACTTATGAGCCGAAATGTATATCAATAGCTCTACATCAATGGCGCTACATCAATAGCGCTACATCAGTAGCGCTACATCAGTAGCGCTACATCAGTAGCGCTACATCAGTAGCGCTACATCAGTAGCGCTACATCAGTAGCGCTTCATCAATTGCACTATATCAATGGCGCTACATCAGCAGCGCTTCATCAATTGGGCTGTATCATTCGCGCTATATCAAAAGCATTACATCAATGGAGCTACATCAGTAGCGCTTCATCAATAACGCCTCGTACTTGCCCGTCTGTACACACCAATAGCGCTACCGCCTCGTACTTGCCCGTCTGTACACACCAATAGCGCTACCGCCTCGTAGTTGCCCGTCTGTACACACCAATAGCGCTACCGCCTCGTAGTGGCCCGTCTGTGTAATAAAATAAACGGAATGGCACTTGTGATGAGTTCCCAAAACCAGACAACCTCAATAAAACGGGATTATATTTTTTGCCTCAAGATTACGATTTATTACTTATGATGTCTCCTTTATTGTCGGTACCCTTCGGAGGCCGGCTCATATTAGTTTTAAGATTAATGAATATTGAGCTTCAAGGACCGTAGGAAAATTAACAAGAAACCTGTTCTTATGCGTGTCCTACACTATGAGCAGGTTCCCGTCCCCTCTGGTGGCAAGGCTGGTTACCACGGCACCTTATAAGAATGTATGGTTAAGCTGAATTTGATTCAGGCAACATTGCCACACATGTGATTAAACCATAAGCTAATTGAATTTAACATGATCAACCAACTACGTGGGAAGAGCCACAGCGACTCTTGCTGTGTATAAACAAGCCACGCATTCCAGTACATAACGATATATATTGTGCTTGCCACCGTTGTATCTATAAATATATATA
>SDVV010018710.1:0-13695 GCA_016164225.1 Gammarus roeselii
CTCTCCCCCCCCCCATGCACAAGTAGGAAACAAAACGCTAATACAACTAACACAGTAAACTCCATGGAAAAGCTATTCAACATGTTCATCAAGCAAATGACAGACCTCATGGACAAACTCAGTCAGGAAAAAAATGCAAACTTTCTCCCAGTGCCAGGAAACTAACTCAAGGCAATTGCAGACATGAGAGAAAACGGGGAGTTTATGCAAACAATCCTTCAGACAATCATGATGCCAACACACTTCTCATCCTCATCCCTCATTAGACCTATTCCACTAACTTCCAACTAACTCACTGCAGCAGGCTGGAATCTCTATTCCAGTCCAATCTTCACACTCATCCTCTGGAGAACACTAAACACCAAACCACTGCATCCAACAGGTCCAGTTCATTGCACAAAAGATCTGCGGAACTCTGCTGGCGGCTCTAGCAGTGAATGTTCCAGTTGTCCTCAAAGGGGACATCGCAAAGAAAATGAAGCTCAAATCAGACCATGACTCAAAACAAAACCCACTTAATATGGACAATTCACTTGACATAGTATTATTTAATTGTAGAAGCATTCGCAATAAGCGGCGTAGATTGAGCAAATGGCAACTGTGAATGAAGCAAAAGTAATCTGCCTTGTGGAAACCTGGCTGGGAAGCAATAAATTTGCATCAACCTTCCCTGGATTCAATGTGAATGGAAACGATGAATTGGCCAGGAGGTGGTCTTGGCATGCCTATACATAAATCTGTCCCATACAGAAAAATTGCATTGAATCGTTTTGATGATGGAGGCCTCGAGCTGCAAGCTATATCAGAGACCTGCCTGGATCTACAGAAAATCACCTAATCTACATAAACAACCCAAACAGGAACATGAAAATGGAGCTCTGCCATTAAGCCCAGCTTGGCAGAAGACACATCATAGTTGAGGACTTAGATGCACATACCCCTCTGCTGCAACCTAACAGCAGATACAGAAACTTGACCAATGATAACATCAGTCTGTGCAATCTACCAAACCTATATACCTACACCAACTCCTTCAAAGGGAAGTAATCATGCCTAGACCTCTGCTTCAGCACTCCAAACATCAAGGACCCATGCACCATAAGCACTCCCAGATGCTGGCAGTGACCACCTTCCCATAAGCATTACTTTCAACCTTCAACTTATTACAGGACACAAACAGACCCCCAAGGTGGAAAACTAATCAACATTACCTTAGAGCATTTGCAAATAGCATGGAACCTACTAATATCTTTCAACCCAGACATTGACTTGTTAAACAATGATCTCTTGAAAAGAATTGCTGAAGCAGCACACAAACTCGTAAAACAAATCAAATAGAAACAATAAATATACCAGAACAAAATTCCGAGTATGGTGGACCAAAGAATGCCAACTGGGGGTCAATAAATGCAGAAGAACAAAGATGAAAGCAGTGTCATCCTACTACACAAAACTGCCTAAACTCTAGATCACAAGGACTGAACACCTCAAATATCATCAAAAAGGCCAAAGACAATTACCCTAAGACCTACTACATCAGCACCATCAAACATATTACCCCTATCTCTGAGGTATGGAGAAAAATGAAGCCCTCCTCAACTCCTCGACCATCCCATACATACCCTATCATGGCACAAACTAACATTGAGTCAACTCGAGATAGAGCAGAAGCCTTTGCCACACACTAGCAGATAGCAACACTGTACTGAATACTTTCCCTCTAAGACCTACACACTACAATCAATAAAATCCTGGTCAGACAGGTATAACAAAGACATAACACTCGAATGAATTTGAAAGTGCCATTCAGGTCTCCATAACTTCATCCCCTGTAATAGACAATATACCAGCCTCCTGTCTAAAAGTACTACCAATAACAATAGAACTTCTTAAACCGCTCTACAGGTGAGTCCGCATTAACTTTGCTTTGGGACTCTGGTGGAACATGGAAGCTAACAATAAATAAGAACTTCTTGACCTGTGCAATCTAAGCTGGAACACGGCATGCATCCCTATGGTCTGGAAGACTGAGATAACCATCCTCATTCTGAAGCCAAAGACAATACAAACATACAGTCCTATAGACCAATCACGCTGCTCCCTAATATGGGAATAGTACTTGGAAGAATCATTCTAAAAAGACTACATGTTAGCTGAAGAGGATTTCCATCACCCTCACAAAGTAGCTTAAAAAAAGGCCAAAGAACTCTACTGCCCCCATAGACTGGGAACACCAGATAAGAAAGCCTCTGGTACAAGAAGCATACTGGAGTGGTATGCATTGACCTGAAGAGTGCATTTGACACAATTGAAAGGACTCCTTAAAACTTGCCAAGAAGGCACTCTGTGGAAATGTGGCTAAATGGCTATACTTCTAGATGAGATAAGAAAAATGCGTCTGAATAGGAAACACTCGTGCAGAAGAAAAACAACTGAATGCTGGGGTCCCTCAAGGAGCAATTTTGAGCCCTACACTCTTAAACATAATGCTAACCGGCATCCCACAAATAGATGGAATAACCATATACTCTTACGCAGATGAGATAGAAATATCAGCTACGGAGACAGACTGCAACCTCACCGAACAAAAACTAACAACTACCTACAAACACTTCATGAATGGTGCCTAATATGGATTAATCATTCTCAATCCACAGAAAACAGAAATGCATTTCTACACCACCAACATACAGCCCACACTTGAAATTAACAACATTAACATCCAGAATATAAGGTCCCTAAAGATACCGGGAGTAACACTAGACGCCCCACAACTCCTGCACAACACACATAGGTAAACAAACGTCAAGCTGCATACAAACTCATTGTAATGAAGGATCTATCCTCACCCAGATGAGGAGCTTCCAGTTTCACACTCGGACTATTCTACCTAGTATATATCAGAGCCAAAATAGATAACGGTTCCACCCTCTATGCCACAGCCTGCTCTACATCGCTCAACAAACCAAAATTAAATACAAAACTCACCACTCTGATTCATTCATGGAGCTTGCAGGAGCTCTCCCATAGTATCCCTAGAGGCAAGCATACATTCCACCACTCCAGATCCATAGAGAATGGCAGAGCCTGGAAACATACACCAAATTCATGTACAGCCTTCCAGACCATGAAACTGTAACCTTCTTACAGTTCTACAGAAGCAGATGGTTTGCCCCCTTCAACTCCTTTAGATTTTGAGCATTAAATGCCTTAGAGGGACTTTTAGAACTAAAGTACTCTTTCCCACCATGGTAATCCCCATCAGCAAACATATCGCAGCAAGAGAGGTATCCAAACAAATCTCAACATGCAGCAACACCTGAAGGAATATTTCCTTAACCACTTCTGGGCAAACTACCCTCTCATTCAGCCCTCTTTAAGTGTTTCAAGCATACAGCAGCTCATTGCATGCAGTGTACCAAACATTAGCTATGTGTTATTGTATTTTGGGACTACTTTCAATCGTCTTCACATGGCAGCCTAGCTGCATGATCCCTGAACTTTCATCAGATCTATTTAGGTGAACATCAATTGTGCACTTGACAACAAATTACTATCTTACTTACTTTAAATACACTTCAACCATTTGCCTGCTCCTGATGCATAAGACTCCTATACTATCCTGCGCCCATTCATGTAGAACTTCAACAGTTGTGAAAATGGAGCCTTGCCTGTCACTTTCACTGAATTAACTCGTGCTATAATAGCATAGCAGTCTGAACTCTGTACAAACTGTAGTGCCATCTTGTGGCCCAATTATATTTTCCCCAGGGCAGTGAAGGCCTAGAAGACCTTTTTCCTGTAAGGTATTTCTAACGCTGTGTTTGACCATTAAATATGATAGCATCACCCTCTACCTCCTAAAAGCACACAGCTCTTGCTTATTGCAACTTTCCTACTTTAATTCTCTTGTCTGACACATCTTCATTCAAAGCAAACATTGCACCTCTCAATTGGGAACATGGTCTGACAATATTCTGCAACTATTCAACTACTACTTCCACCCCTCTTCAGGCAACTGGCTGCAATGTGGTCCAGACCAGGGGCCTTGCCCTTGCATTTATCACCTGCACATTCTTCTTGGTAATGTCTGCAAGTTTGCCTGCTACCAACCTACCAAAGCTACTGATGGATGTAGTTGTGAACCCTATCATAAAATACAAAACTGAGAGACATGTAGCCAACTACAGGCCAATATCAATTGCTATTGGTGCATCAAAGCTACTAGAAATTGATTCAGAACAGACCTGGTGACTGTATCTAAACATCAAACCAATTTGGCTTTAGACCTCTTCATAGAACAGAAATGGCTATTTTTTCCTACACCAGCTATTGATTTCTTTGCCAGTAGAGGCTTGTCAATGTGCCTGCGTTTTCTAGATTACAAAGAAGCAGTCGACCATGTTAATCACTGGACTCGGTTCAAAATTCTTATTAAAAGGGGGGTGCCTTTGCATCTCATCAAACTACTAAAATACTGGCACAAATAATATAATAGTGCGGTATGGTGGGAAAGCTCAAAATCAAATACGTTCAGGCAGGCAGGCCTTCACTTGCCCCCCCTGTTCACTTGATGTAGATAGTCTACACGTGCGTCAGCCTCATTGCACTGTACTAACGCCATTAGCTCTGCCGACAATATGGTTTTACTGGCATCTTGTATGGGTGCCCTTCAAACAAAGCAAAATGTATGGGAAGTGGAGGCTGCAAGGCTAGATATTGCACTAAACTAGCAAAACCTTGCAATATGCTGAGGTTCCAGTTTTGAATGAATGTGTTGAATGGTGCTCAGTTGGATTATGTGGATGATTATTCATACTTAGATCACTTGATAACGTTTGGTCTGACATAGCTGGCATCTCCAAGCAACTTCAGGAATTAAATGCGGTTGGCAATCTGCTTTAAAGAAATTCAACTTTTTGCACAACATGTTGAATTACAGCTCTTGGAAGCCTACTGCTACCCTATCTACTAATGCACTGTGAAGTAAATTTGCCAGTCACTTGGTAATCTCTGAGTAGCTTACAAAGATATTTTCCAGAGGCTGGTTGGTGTACCAAGAAGAACAAACGCTTGCTTCGTCTGTGCAGCATATGATGACTTGCCTTATAGTACAAGTAGAAAGAGTGTGTTGTATAGTATAGCGTATTATATAATCTTATCCCTTCCTGGAGGCTGTATGTAATAATGAGGGATATGAATTGTCTAAGAAGTGGGACCGAATCCTGCTGGTGCAGGAATTTCTCAATAGAAATAAAGGAATGATGTTTGACATCTATCTGCCCTTCCATGTTGTGGCCCCATTGTATGTATGTGGATGTTAGCTCAGAAGATGTCCCTTACAGGCTGGCAGACAGGTGGGCCATGTGCTTTATCATCCTGACATTGAGCCATGTTGTATACAAAACTATCCATGTGGGAGAAGGCCTAAAATGTATCCAGGCAATAACTCAAATAATGAGTCGCTAAGTTGCATATTCAATTCCCAATTTGTCCTGTATCCAATTATGTTCATTTGGTCTTAATTTTAGTGCTGTCAAATTTTTTTGACACGACAACAATTATTGCACCATTGAGTGCTTCAATAAATGCTTATGAAAAGTTGTAGGTGGGGCACTGATGTGCAGTCATTGTGGGTGGGGGTGCGCTGATAGTAATTTGTAGCTAGTCATGTTGTGGTGCACAAATAAATTTTCAACTTTTAATGCACCACAGCAAAGAGTGCACAGCTGTGCACCACCACCCAACATGACCAGCTTTCTACACCTGCGCACTCAACTCATTTTTTGCATTCGGAAATGCAACTGGGAAAGTTTCTTTAATAATAAAAGTGACAGACTTTATTGAAGCACTCAATGGATCAATATTTATTACTCAGAAACAAGTTTGACAAACATTTCTACCTATGCATTTGAATTACACACCAAGTCTGAGTAGAGCTGAAATACACGACATAGATTCCTAAGTTGAGTTGATGACGAGCGCTACTAGATACGTCAGTATGTCCCTCACCCACATGACTAAGTACTAAGGTTCACTTTTCGAGAAGGAGAGCATTTAGCCACTTATCAGGGACCTATTGCAGCCTGCTCTTCATGTACATACGAAGTCCACAACATGAAAAGGCAGACAGATGTCAAACATAATTTCTGCTAATATCAGGATCTTCTTGCACCAGCAGGATTCTGTCCCACACCTCTTTTTGGAGATAATTTGTATGCCTCACTATTACATGAGGCCTCCAGGAAGGGATTATTAGATTTATTGATAAGCCTCCTGCAGGCTAAAGGCACTTTTTTTTTGCTTGTACCATAGGACAGTCAACATCATGTGCTGCAAATACAAAGTTAGCACTCTTTCTTCTACTAGGTACACCAACCAACCTCCAGAAAATATTGTATGCTACTCTCAGTATACTTATAGGGGCTCTTGTAAAATTACACCAGTTAGTTACAGTGGATAGAGTAGCAGTAGGTTTTGAATAGCTGTACTTTTTCACCTGTCCTGCAAAAGTTTAATCTTCTTATAAGTTGATAGCCAACTGTGTTTAATTTCTGGAGTTGCTTAGAGATATCAGCATTGTCACACCGGTCGAGGGAACCATTTGTCAACATTACTCAGTACCTGCCCTCACTTGTTTTCTGCCCCTAATGCCTACTGGAGTTCCTAGACTCAGCTAGCCATGCTCAGCCCACTCTCACTACTGCTCCTATTTGATCCCCATCCACCATTGCTCTACCGCTCGTTACCTTCCTTCCACTAATAGGTGGTCAGACATTCTCCACACTCTTCTCTCAAGACGTGCATATTGAACTGTCTCCCAGCAACTTATTAAAATACTCACATTCATCTGCTTCCACCCCATCACTGCTTCATGGGCCTTCCAAACTCGTGTATTTGTGGATAGCTTTTGCCTGAATGAGCTGCTCATTTCCATAATCTCATTCAAGCAAGTTTTATTTACCCTTTATAACACTATACACTTCGAGCTTGATTAGAAATTATTTCCTCGCACTCTCTCCTATAAAGTTAGCTAGTCAAACACTCAAACGTCCATTCTGTAAATAATTTCACTCACTCGCCATTCTTGAGGTAATGCTTCTGTGAAGTTGATAGCTCAAAACACAATATACCATGCTCCCAACCTTCTTCCATGCTTATCTTCCCTGTACCATGTCAAGTGAAATTTACTCTCCCCCCTTGTTATTTCGTCTTGCTCAGTGTTACTCCTAATTATTCGGTGAATTTGTTCAGGCTACATTGTCCCTGATTCTGTTGCCCTTCCGAAAGTGGACTTTCAGCGACTTCATTTGTATTTATTGCCTTGGGAACAAGCGATGCTGCATGTTGCAGTTTTTAAACATCACAATGTTGAGAGCTTCTTTGAAAGAAGGAATGCTGCACGTTCCAGCTTAGACATTCTAATGTGAGCTTGCAAATTGACATTGATAATGTGAATCCCTGAATACATTTTCGTACGAGTTTTCCTACATCTGATCGGCTGTTTTGGATGCTGTAGTCGTAATGTAATCATTTATGTACTTTTTCAGACAAAATGGCCGAACAGGAGTCTGAGCTTCTCGACTACGAAGAGGAGGAGGAGGCTGTTGAGGCAGGAGCTGGAGAGGTAGCTGCTGATGGCGAGGCGGCACCAGCCAAGAAAGATGTCAAGGGCACTTACGTGTCGGTCCACTCCTCGGGTTTCAGGGATTTCCTCCTGAAGCCTGAAATTCTCAAGGCCATTGTTGATTGTGGCTTTGAGCATCCCTCAGAAGGTGAGTCGGATGCACTATTTTTATCCTTTGATGAATCGATCTGGCGCACAAATGAAAGTAGATTGTATAAAAGACTTCTGCTATTGCGATCCTCATAAGTGCTTCACAATTATTAACTTGCTATGTCTCTCCTGGACAGTCCAACACGAGTGCATTCCTCAGGCTGTGCTTGGTATGGATATTCTTGGCCAGGCCAAGTCTGGTATGGGAAAGACGGCCGTGTTCGTCCTTGCCACACTACAACAGATTGATCCTGTCGACGGCCAGGTGAGCAACCTAAAATAATGCCTTGAATATGATGTGCATTCCCCACCCATTCTGGTTTTTAAGAATTCCCGGTGAAAAATTTAGGCTTAAGTTAATGCTCACAATTTACTGTCCTGGACGTGAAAATGTGTTTAGATGTGTCGAGGTAAGCATCAGCCAATGGGTGAGGCATTGACATAAAATTACTGAAACTTGAGATGATATCAATTAGAAATATTCACAATGAAAATGAAACTTAGCATACGATCGCAATTTTTTGATATAAATAGTATATATTTTTTATTCGCTGAAGCATGCCGGAAACTGGGCGTCATCACTTCTAGAAAATAATCAGGAATTTCGTCTCCTCTCAGGTGTCTGCTTTGGTCATGTGCCACACCCGCGAGTTGGCGTACCAAATTGCTAAGGAGTACGAGCGTTTCAGCAAATATATGACCAATGTTAAGGTCGGTGTGTTCTTCGGCGGCATGAACATCAGCAAGGACGAAGAAACCCTCAAGAACAATTGCCCGCATATTGTTGTTGGCACACCCGGCCGTATTTTGGCCCTCGTGCGCTCCAAGAAGCTCAATCTTAAGAACCTCAAGCATTTCGTGCTTGACGAGTGCGACAAGATGCTTGAACAACTCGGTTAGTTGCTTGATTTAAGATTTGTCAATTCAGTAACCATTATTCTATTATAAGCTGCCTGCTCTTGATTTTTATTGGTTATGTGTTGATTGACTTAAACTTATGTGCTTCATCCTCATACTTTTACAGACATGCGCCGTGACGTTCAGGAGATTTTCCGCAGTACTCCCCATGAGAAACAAGTGATGATGTTCAGCGCCACTCTCAGCAAGGAAGTTCGCGCCGTGTGCAAGAAATTCATGCTCGATGTAAATAACAACAATCGTTGAGCGAGAGTAAATCGACCAACCAATCGTGGTAATATAGGACTTCCTAGAAAAATGTGGTTCTGAGGACTGGTGGCGTCGACCTGCTACCTTCCTTCCCACACATCACCCACTCTCCACCTTAGCAAGTAACTGCTGCCACCATCATTATGGCCGCCCGCCTGCACCGTTCTGCGCCTGACACATGCTAGCTTGCACATGAGCCTTACAATATCTTCGCGTGCCAATTTGTGCCCTACTCGAATACCTTCCTCAACTTGGCGTACAAATGAGTTGGTGAACAGTATTAAGCATTGCAATTACAACTTACTACTATTGCCATCTATATACTCTTTTGATAATTCAGTTCGATTGGCAGAAACGTTTGAATTGAACACAATCACGCCCATCTTGCATTTACAATCATCACGCCATTCTAATTTTCTTGTTGGAAATCATCTCTTTCTTTCTATACATTTGAAAACATACCTGTTGAGAAACTTCATCTAGCTAACAAAAAACAAATTTTTTCACTACTCCTGGACAATATAAACGACACACATTTAAACGTTATTGCAATTGAAGCTTTCACCTTATTTATAGTTTTTCTACTCCAACACATAAAAATGGTGAAGGTAAGGCATTCTTTAAACAGTCTCTGTACTAGAGAGTAGGCAAACATGAAACACTTCAATATAGATTTCCCTTCATTCAGTATCGCCGCATACGCCACCACAAACTAATCACGGTCTTCATCACATGACTTGACGTGACGTAAGCCTTACGCGCTTTTGACAAAAATGGACAAACTCGTTCGTCGGCGTGGACCGCGGCGGGCGCCAGCCAATGAGAGTGCGGTGGCGCCACTACCAGCCTCCCGAGACCGGACTCGGCTTTACCAGGTTTGAGGGTTCCTCACTTGGGCGAGGAGGTAGGAATTGGCTGTGGTTGCTCGGTTTTGCGGATCGGGGGATAGGGAGGACAGGACTACTGAAGCACTGGCCCATTCCAGAGTATTTCTTTGAGGTAAATTTTAAGCGTGTGCAGTGCTGGTAATATTATGGCAGAAGTAATCAAAAGTGTTTTGGAAAGCACCAACACATCTTGCGTTTTTGATAACGCCACTTTCAAACGACTGAATTCTTCATCGTGCATGAATCATTTCTCCCATGAAAAAATATGTAGAGAAAAAGGCTCAACAATCGCTGCAAATATCCTTGTCTACATGCCGTCTAGACACTTGTTTGCACGAAATCGTTGTAGTCACACAGTTAAGCGACCGATTGGTTACACTGGAGCCGATCTAAGTTGCAAGGAAAAATATGCTTGTATGAAGGTAAGGCTCACAGTTGTTAATGCTACGAATGCCATAATATTACCGTTTATTTCATAATACTAGAACATTACTCTGAATGCGCCGATGCTCCAAATTCTGTCGGGTGGTTTTTGGTAGGGCTCCAGGTTGTTTGAGTTTCAATTGTGGTAACGAAAGCTCGACCGCTTTTACATGGAAGAAGTGATGTATTTTAAATAATCGTCGATGGCAAAGGAAAATTTGGAGGTAACGTTAATTCGTTGGGTTGAAAGGCATGGTGTTGGGCTTCTTGGTCTCAAATTAGCCGGTGTTATATAAAGTTGTATTTTTGAGCAGTATGTTTGTGCGTCCGTTGTTTTGCCAGTCTCTGGATTGCTTTCAGTTCGCAAGTCCGACCTAAAAGTAAATGTTTCTGAGTTGTTAGTCACGCGTGCCATCAGTTCAGACTCCGTTCGCTCGCGCTGCTGCTTATGCCCTGACTTGAACACGCTGCCGCTGCTGATGCTGCGCCCACAACGGCATATCATCGTCTGCATCTAAACTGGCCTGCCTAGCTTTTCCTCTCGAACAAATTCCACGATACGGTTGCTCGTTGATTTGTTCTTTGATGATGAGGGTTGGTAGCCACCTGGTAGGTAAACGCGTAATCCTTGCGACGGTGCCCAAAACTGGAGTACCCTCTTAAATATTAACGTTGAATCTTGGATTGCGCCATGGGTTCAATAACAAGTTTGCCTAACTAGTTTCATGCATGTATGATTTTGGACGAACACCAAGCAAGCAAAATTGGCATCAAATAAACGTCGCAGACACTGACATTGCCATTGCTGATATTGGCACCTACAACACGTGACGCAGTCATTCAATCACATCAATCGACTCCCGAATACTTGGGCCGACAGTATTGCAAATCCGGCAACTCGCACCTACATAAAAGATGCCAGAATTCTGCCTGTGTGGTTGTTCAATCAATTCTTTGCTTTAAATTGATCTTTCATAACATTTTTATTGAGCTCTGGCGTAAACCTAATTCAAAGTTGATGGGAGCTGACCAGGTTGATATAAGCGGTGAAACCTAATATATTGAAATTTAATATGATATTTGTATATATTCTAATCATTTTGCGAAACAGGCGTCAGTGTATGCACGAGTCTCCCAATTCTCACTAACGTCCCTTCTCTGCAAACTATGCAGCTTCTATTCCGCTAACCGAGGGACTTCTGTTTTTTCTTCAGCCAATGGAAGTGTACGTTGACGACGAGGCTAAGCTCACCCTGCATGGTCTGCAGCAGCACTACGTAAAGATCAAGGAGAACGAGAAGAATAGGAAGCTCTTCGAACTCCTCGACGCTCTCGAGTTCAACCAGGTGAGCCTGAACTAATTTTCGATACGCCCGAAGTAATCACGAACAACATGGTCACGACCTGCTATTATAAATTAAAATCTTCAGTTTGGTACACTTCACTGAAATATTTGTATATTTGTACGGTCACACAAAAACAATTCTTGGTCGGAAGCGAGCCTCATATGGACAATTATTGGGCTGCTCTTTTGCATGGTCATTGACTCAATTGTAACGATCGTCTGCAGGTTGTCATCTTCGTGAAGAGCGTGCAGCGCTGCATGGCTCTGGCCCAGCTGCTGGTGGATCAGAACTTCCCCGCAATCGCTATCCATCGCGCTATGACACAGGAGGAGCGACTCTCGCGGTACCAACAGTTCAAAGATTTCCAAAAGGTAAGGGTGGAAAGTAATTTTTCAACTTTGCGCTGATTGAGCCTGCCATTCGGTACTGTCGGCAGACATGGCTTGTGCTTGTTAAATGACTCATGATATTTTGGTTACACTGATTTGGTACATCATCTGGCATTATTAACGCTGGTCGTTTCCTTGCAGCGCATCCTGGTGGCAACCAATCTTTTTGGTCGCGGTATGGATATTGAACGAGTCAACATCGTGTTCAACTACGACATGCCTGAGGACTCAGACACGTATCTCCACAGAGTGGCCCGCGCCGGTCGTTTCGGTACCAAGGTAAGATCTTGTTGTTGAGCGCAGTAATGTTCTGGTGTAGTTTACGTTGAAACGTATAGGAGCTTGCGCGAATCCCTAAAATGGTAGATATAGACGATGCCGAATCCGGATAGCCGACGGCACGGCGCACCTTTCACTGGTACACACAGATTCTTGGACAGCGTTCGATGATAACTGTGTGGTTCGCACCCTTTGGGAAAGCCGATATGACGCGTTGAGGTTCGAATAAAAATCTACATTTTTTGCTGTTCCAGTTTGAAGAAACAGTTCGCGATGGCTTCTAGCTCGTTTTAGGCTGGTACAGTACAGCCATGCAATAAACTGTTCAGATCCAACTTCGCCTCCGGCGGTTATGAACCCCCTTATGTAACATGTAACTTGCATTTTTCTAGGGTCTGGCCGTGACTTTCGTCAGCGAGGAGAAGGACGCCAAGACATTGAACGAGGTCCAAGAGCGCTTCGACGTGAGCATCACAGAGTTGCCCGATGAGATGGACCTCTCCTCGTACATCGAGGGCCGTTAAACGTACCTGCCTCTTCTTAAATGAGGAACCGCAATCCACATTCACATTTCATTTCACGGTCTCTGAGACCTTAGGGAGTCCATCATTAAACTATAACTTCATCGACTGATATTGTAAGCAATTTCAATTGGGTCACCTTAGGCACTATCTGTTCTTGTCTAAATACGTAGTTTCATTATTTTTTATAAAATTTGACGTCTGATTTTCGTCCGAATTTCGGGTCATGAGGGTCCGTGAAATTCATACCAATCTGTATCATCGTAATAATATACGTGTACCTGTCACTACTCTGCTTTGACTATCCTGCAGACCTCGTCATTCGTCGGCAAACATGACCAAATAATTTGAAAAGTTTATTGACCTCCTTTCTTTATATGCCAACTTTTCAAAACTTTGAATTGGAATATATTGGATTATTAATGAACACGCACAGTCATCAGAGATGCATCAATAACTCGAAGGTCTAAGGTTATCTATGGAAGATCGAAATTTATGATCAGTTGCTCAATCGACTACAATATAATATCTCAACAGAGATGTTGCGTCAAAGCAGACGATAGACCGCTTGTAGTCGAGCACCGTTTCAGAAGTCTGTAAACGTGGCCAAATACTCGGCAACTTCCTGTGCACGCGCTAAATCGATCTTGCTACCATGTGACGATTGGCGGTAAGCTTCCTACTGCACTGCAACGTTTCCGCCGCGGCTCTAGTCTTCTCACGTTCTCGTTCAAAATGAATGTCATCACTTATACCAATTAATAGGTGTTGCTTGCATTGTTTTATACTTTGAATTTGATTTGAACTCCGTAAAGCCGGTCAGAAGGCCCCCAAAGTTGAACTCCCTGGCGCGAACCAGGAAGCCGATGAGGAGTAGGAAGAAACTTCGTTTAGGAGGGTCCTGCA